>PVKA01005354.1:50121-91387 GCA_004027165.1 Ctenomys sociabilis | reverse complement strand
GAAGGAAGGAAGGAAGGAAGGAAGGAAGGAAGGAAGGAAGGAAGGAAAGAAAAAAGAAGAGAAGAGAAGAGAAGAGAAGAGAAGAGAAGAGAAGAGAAGAGAAGAGAAGAGAAGAGAAGGAAGGAAAGAAGGAAGGAAGGAAGGAAGGAAGGAAGGAAGGAAGGAAGGAAGGAAGGAAGGAAGGAACAGACAGACTAGACAGACACAGACTGACTGACTAGACAAACAGACTTTGCTTAGAAGAGAAAGCCGCAGAGTGCCATGTTCCAGAATGGCAGCAGCAGCCACACCGGGTTCCAGAATGGTGGTGTTACCCAGAATTTGGTTCCTCAGAATTAGATTTAGAGTGCTCAGCAATCCAGGCACTCAACCCTACAGCCAAGACAAAAGAAAACTGGGCTACTGTTCCAGCTAGCAGCAGACCTTGGCATCATCTCTGTGGCACTGGTTTTAGGCACATGCAGATTGCAAGAGTTGAGAGGTTAAGAAGACTTCTACCTCAATTTCAGAAGGAGGCCTGGGAGGCCAGGAGCATGCCCCTGCAAGGACAAAGTGTGAAGCAGAAAGTAATGTATAGTGGAAACCCCAGAAGTTTGGAAAAGCAAGTAAAGTGGGTCATCTAAGGAAAATGCAAGGAGGAAGGAAAGCCAGCCTAAGAGAGAAGCCATGAAAATTACCAATAAAAATGCCACAGAGGTGGAGCCAAACGGAGCTTACAATTTGCCACAGATTGCTGTGGATGCTCTACATATTACTGCAGGACTTAAATGTTTGCCCTTCTGGATTTTGGACTTACTTTGTTCTCAATGCTTTGTATCACCCTGTTTGTACCTTTTGGAATGGTAATGTTTTTTCTGTGCCACTGAATGTTGAAAGTGTTTAACTTTTCATTTGTACAGGGACTAACAGCTAAGAGTTTGCCTTAGATCTTGGAAGAGACTTGGGAATTGGACTTTTCACCAATGCTGAAATAATATACTATATAGCAATACCATACCTTTTTAATCTACTCTCCTCAGTTAATGAGTATTTGGATTTTTTTACAAGATTTGCCTATGCTGCTAGGGGCTGGAGAGATGGCTTAGTGGAATAAGCACTTCCCTGGCAAGCACAAGAGCCTAAGTTCCATCCCTAGTTCTGCCAAAAAAAAAAAGTTATTATTGCACAATTTGATAGTCAAATCTTGGAAACAACCAAGATGCCCGTCACATGAGGAATGGTTGAAAAAGATGTGGCATTTTTATACAATGGAGTATTACTCAGCTATAAAAAAAATGATAAACTTGAAGCATTTATATTTAATTGGATGCCACTTGAACATATACTCATAACTGAAATAAACCAGACCCACATGTGCAAATAGTCTCCCTAGTATAAGAAATCAAAATAAGAAATACAAATACAAAGGTATAACACAACTAAAAAGAAAGTGAGAACTTAAGGATTGGACAATGTGGAGAGGGTAAGGAGAAAAGCTGGGAAACATGACAGGGACAAAGCCACATATTTGTATACACAAGATGGGCAAGGCAAAGTTCCCGAGAAACATCAGCAGGTTTTTGAAAGTAGCAGTTAAATGGTAGGATTCTCAACCCGACTATCTATATATGCTGATACCTGTGAACCAAGCAGCTGCACTGAAGATAGCAATGTATAACAGAAGAGTCACACTTGGAATGCCTGCCATTCTGGTCTGCTAAATAAATACTTCCTGTCATGACATACCAATTGTTACAATTCTGTCTCACAAGTTTTTTTTTTTTTTTTTTTTTTTTTTTTTTTGTAATAAATGAAAGAAAACACAAGGAAAAAAATGTTACAGGACTGTTCTACTACAAGGCTATATATGGTCAGATTTCTAAATTTCTGTGTAATAATATGTGTACAGTACTATTTTGTTTTTTGGACAGACTTTAATTCATTTTATTTTTCTCATGTAAGAACCCTTTATGCTGTAGCTACTGCTGGAGCTTGAGTCCTCTGGACAGAGACTCTGGTGTGGGTTTTCACAAGATGGTTGGTGAATTGCTAAGAAGGAGACTTGGTGAACACAGTCTCTTTCCAGAGGTCAGGGATCAGAAAGCTGTAGGTCTTGGAGATGGCATCAAAGGTGGCCTTAGCAAAGTTGCCCAAAGTAGCAGTGTAGCCCCTAGCAGAGGTGTAGCAGTCATGGGTATCAGCCATAATTAGCAGCTTCTTAGGCACAGGGGCTGAGACAATGCCAGTGCCTCTAGGGGCAGGGATCAGACACACCAACACAGAGCCACAATGGCCTGTCACCTTGCAAGGAACAGTGTGGGGCTTGCTGATCTTGTTTCCCCAGTAGCCTCTCCTCACGGGGACAATGGAGAGTTTGGCGAGGATAATGGCCCCAAGTATGGCAGTGGCTACTTCCTTGGAACACTTTACACCCAGGCCAACATGACCATTGTAGTTCCCAATAGCAACAAAGGCCTTGAACCTGGCCCACTGGCCAGCACGAGTTTGCTTTTGCATAGGCATGATCTTCAGAACCTCATCCTTGAGGGATGTGCCCAGGAAAAAGTAAATAATCTCGGACTCCTTGATGGGTAAGGAAAAAAGGTAAATTTCCTCCAGGGACTTGATCTTCATGTCTTTGACCAGCCGACCCAGCTTGGTAACAGGCATCCACTCTTTGTCCTTGGCCTTACTGCTGCAAGCCCCACGGCTTTGGCCCCAAATCTGGCCCTGGCCCCACCTGTGACCTTGAAGGCCCCACCTGTGACCCCAAAGCCTCTAGGGAAGTTGCCGAAGCCTCCCTTGCCTGGGCCCCTGGGGCCTCCAGCCCCTCCCACTGCACCAGCGTCATCTGCCATTTGGTGTTTCCCAGAAAAAGAAGCCAATACTATTTTTTTAAAATTTTTTTCCTCACATTCTGTAAGGACTTAAAATTCGATACACCAATATTTGATGGAAAATATCTGTTCCACATTATGCCTAAGAGGGTAAACCAAACTACATATGTTGCAAGGTAATAATCAGTTTCTCTTCTGGAAGATTAACAACCTAAGTCTGCAGATCAAAAATTGGAGAAATGGAAGGGCTGCAAGGTCAGTGAAGACTCAAGACATAGGAGAACCGTACTGTAATATCATGGAACTCAGTTGAGCCCCAAATTTTCTGATCAAGGAGATTCTGGCCAGCGAGGAATGGGATTGATGATGTGCAGTGTGTCTAAGGAGAGTCATATGGAGAGAAAAATTTCTCACAGGCTTTCACAGAGAGCAAATTGGTCAAGCAATGGCCATGACTCATCCACATGGCTGACACTGACAAAAGATCTACAAAATGAGGTACAGGGTTACAGGATAAACCTTGAGGGGACTTGACTGACCTCATCAGATACATAAGTTACATTTTTTATTATATAGGTCTTGCTTTACCTTGGACTTAACCATCCAGCAGAAAAATATAAAATGAGGTATATAAAGTAAAGCCATAATAATATGCTGAACTGTAAATGGTTCTAGTCAACAATTTCTATGGATAACCCACTACTATTGTGGACTGCTGGAAGTGTTGGAGTGTTTCGCTGAATTCAAGCACCTATAATAATTGAATGACAATAGAATACCCATCTCTGACAGGACTAAACAAAAAAAAAAGGGATACAAAGTAAGGACCATTCTATATTTGCATATACAGAACAGTTGGGATAAATATGCAGCTACTTTAGCGTAATTCTATGAAAAGAAAGATTTGTACTAATAGTATTTGGACAGGATATCCTGTCTGCTTTTTGTACAATGGATACCACTAAGATAACATTGTCAAAATATTAATTACTGAAACTGTACTATAATTCAGCTTTTAAAAAAAAAAAAGGTAGGTATACAGCTACATTCTCTTAATTCAATGAATCAAGGGATCTGCTCTAATAGTGTTTGTAAATAGAATATCATGTCTGCACCTTGTACAACAAACAACCACTAAGAAAACAATATGCAATGTATTAATTATTGAGTCTGTTCTACTAATTTGATGTGAAACTGTCTCATTGCTATTTGTTCTTCAATAAAATTATGGAAAAAAAACAAAAACAAAATGAAAACACAAATTATGCTGCTATAAACATAGATGCACATATGTAGCTGTGGTATGATATTTTAAATTCTTCTGGGAAGATACCACAAGGGAAATAGTTGGATCACATGGAACTCCTAATCCTAGTCTTCTGACCAATCTCCACACTTCTGACCAATTTGCACAGCGGTTGCAGCAATCTACACTCCCACCAACAGTCAAGAAGTGTTCCTTTTCCCCTAGAACCTTACTACCATTTGTTATTGGTTGATTTCTTGATGATAGGCCTTCTTCTTAGGGTGTGATGGAATCTCAGTGTTCTTTTAACTTACATTTCTCAAATGACCAGTGATGTTGAACATTTTTTCATATATTTATTTCCCATTTGTATTTCTTCATCTGAGAAGCCCATTTTTGGGTCAGGTCTTTGAATTCGGCAGGGGGCTGATTTGTTTCAATTCTTTGTGTTCTAGATAGAAATCCTTTGTCTGAGGGACAGTTAACATTTTGGCTTTCACAAATTCATTCTTTCTTTTTTTGGTACTGGGATCAAACTCAGAGCCCTATGCTGCTGAGCTACATCCATGGTCAATCAACCTGGACAATTTAGCAACTTAGTGAGACCTTGTCTCAAAAAACCAAACCAAACCAAACCAAAAAAGCTGGAGATGTAGCCCAGTTTAAAGGCTCTGGTTCAATCCTCAGTATTGGAATTAATAAACACTAAAAAAATAAGAACAATATCTTTTGAATTGCTAAGGTTATACAAGAACTGAAAAGAGTATTTGATTTAGTAATATCGTCACTTGATGAAAGCTACTTGAGTAGAATGGTGGATGCCAAAGATAGATAGTTTATCGAGTTGAGAAGTGTATAAGAGGTGACAATCTGGAAAAAGTCAGGTGCAAAAATTATTTTGTGTACTCATGAACAAAATACTATGAATCAATAAGACAAAAACCCAGGCTATTCAGATAATCTAGGAAGTGGAAATGGAAGCTAGGCACAATTTTAAAAGAAAAAAAAAACGAGTAGGGAAATAACAAAGGAAACAGAAAGGCAAGAAAACCTAAAAAGAAAGAATGATAAGGAGGACAAAGGTTATGGGTTATGACAATGTTGCTACAACTTACTATATGCACCCGGCATATAGCAGGCACTACAGTGTATACTTTCTATACTTTACAAAACAATGATTATTATGCCTGTTTTATAGAATAGGAAACAGGAACCAAAAAGCACAAAGCCAGAAAGTATTAATGCTGCAATTCAAATATAAGTAGAGATGACTCCAAAATTTGTGCTCTTAAGTACTATGCTAGATTGATGTGATAAATCCAATAAAGAAACTTAAGTATGAAACCATTAAGAATATAGCATAATAGCACAGCTAAATCAACATTTACGAGAAAAGTTCTGGAAAGTAGTGTTTCTTCAAGCTGAAATTAAGTATGAGATTATTAAAGGAGTTGGCCATTGATTTGACCTCAAAGCCAAGAGACTAAATTTAGAACCAAAACAAGTATTTGTGAAATCTAATGAAAGACCATTTAGTAGTACCTAGGATGGACTTCATCAGCATTGGAATGACAAGGTTTTAATTCTCAAATAAAGATGAGGCTGTAATTCTGAAATAACCTCTGATACATGCTGTATCCATCTTAATGATAAGACATTAAGAAGACATGAAAAACTGAGATAAGACTACCATCACAGTAATCAGTCAGAAATGAGAGAGGACAAGATCAAGAGCGTAAAAGCTATCCAAGAAAATTCTCTTTACTCTTGAATCTTTTATGTAGTAACAGTGAAGAGAGAACATGCCAACCTCATTTCTCAGAAATTAAATCTTCTAGGCTACCAGACACTAGACTTACTATATTCTTAAATTCAAATAAAACTGTGCTCTTTAATATTTTCAAATTTAAATAAAACCTTGGAGACTGGTCTTTGTTTACTGAGATGATATACTATACATAGTTTCTGGTCAGTCCTGCCAAGAGCAAAGAAAGATTTTGCTATCACAAATTCTTTAATCAACGAATCATGCATAGAAAAATATCTCTTCCCCTGAGAAGTTCTAAAACTTAAATTATATAATCTCAATTTTATATGTTTTGCCCTACAGAATAGGTACATAGAGCGATTCCAAAAAGCATGAGTTATTTTATAATCTTGGGAATATATAAAAGTATAATTGTCAACAAACCACCTAAAATGAGATCCTTCACTCTATTTAGAAGTGAAATAACATACATAAAACTACTTTGGTGCCTAAGTAAATAATAAATGATAGTTATTGGAATAATTCTTATTAACACCCTCTCAAAAAGGAGATTATAGCATCTCCTGAATTATAGAGAAGTCTGCACATCTCTGGTGCTGACACTACACTCCTTTGGCCCATCTGTCATCTGTCACAGCTGTGGAGCACAGGCTCCTGTTACTCTCGAGCATCCACCTCAAGCGAACTATTATTGCCTCAGGGTCTTCAGAAGCACAAGTACAGCTCAAGGCACAGAACAGCTGACATTTTTAGCCAAAGAGAAATGACAGCCTATGCCTAAATGGTCAATACTGGGAAGCACTCTGCAAGCTTCTGCAGAGGTTCCCATGGGACTAAATCTCACATGCTTTTCCTTCTCTGTCTCACTTCCAGGCTCCTCATTCCTACTTACTAGATCAGTTTATATCTGCTTTAATGATAACACTTTACACAGATATTCCCAGAGTATACACACTAGTAAAGTCTGTAATGCAAGGTTTTAAAAACAGAAAAGAAATATTTGTTAAATAAGAAACTTTAATGAAGTTTCAGAGTTCATTATTTTAAAAAACGGAAGGGTCAGCCTACAACCCACACATTATATATTTTATTTATTCTCTATAGATACAACCATATAAAATATTTCTGTTCTTAATTTCTACTAAGGATAGGGGTGCACAGCATTCATTACATTTGACTATAACCATTCTTATGAGTTATATGTATATAATACAACAGTATAAGTATAATTATAAACATTAGGTATATGAGTATATTGTAGTAAACCCTGAAGCTACTTAATCTGAAGTATTTCTGAAGCTTTTTCTTTTTGGTGGTGGTAGTGCCACTGGGCTCAAACCCTGAGCCTCATGCATGCTAGACAAGCACTACATCACTGAGCTAAGTTCTAACTCCTCCTCAGAATTAAGCTTGGTACCAGAGATTATTCAGTGTTTCTCTGGTGTTAAAGCTATGAAATACTGGGGCTGGGGAAATGGCTCAGTAGAATAAGCGCTTCCCTGGCAAGTGCAAGGGCCTGAGTTCAATCCCCAGTTCCACAAAAAAAAAAAAAAAAAAAAAAAAAAGCTATGAAATATTAGCCTGGGGGGGGAGCCCATCAGTTATGATCTTTGCCATATAATAAAAAAATTATCTGAAATACTATCACTCAGAAAAAGATAGGCACCAATTATTAAAAAAGAGGGGAGCAGGCATGGTGATACAGACCTGTAATCCCAGTACTCTGAAAAGCAGAGGCAGGAGGATCACAACTTTGAGCACAGCCAAGATAACTTAGCAACTTAATGGGACCCTGTCTGAAAATGTCAAAAGAAAAATTAAAAGGGTTGGGGATATAGCTCAGTGAGAAAGCCCTGGATACTGGATTCAGGTATGCTAAGGTGTAAGACATATTAGAATTTAGCTTTAAAAGTTATTCTTCAGGGGCTAGGGATACAGCTTGGCAGTGTAAGTGCTGCTTGAGAAGCACAAGGTCCCAAGTTTAATCCCTGGTACCACATGCATGCCAGGCCAACATGGTGGTGTTTTGGGCATGGTGGCACATGCCTGTAATCCCAGAGCTAAAGAGGCTGACACAAGAGTATCACTACAAATCCAAACTGTGTAGCAAGACCGTGTATCAACCAAAACAAAAAAATAAAAAGTTATTCTTCACAGAATAGCTGGTTCTAGATAAGAAATACTGAGTACACTCAGCCCTGTCTCTCCCACTGAAGAAAATATCTGGACAGGATGCATGGGACAGCTATTTGGAGACTCTGAAAAGCAAATAGCAGGAAGGTCATAAATAGCAACAGAATAGAAAGCATCACTGAACTAGCAGTGAGTTTACTTTTTCTACCTCAAGTATCTTCTGCCTGAATACAACCCATCTGGAAACCCAACGTGAGCACTACAATAGGAGAAACATTCTGCCCCAAGGAGAAAGAAATAGCATCTCTTGAGCATGGAATGTACCCTTTTTTTTTTTTTTTTTTTTTTGGCCATATACCATGTACCAGGATTAGACTGTAATCCTAATCAGATAAAGTAGTAACAATGTAAATCTGTAAGTGCCAAAACTTGGAAAGAGGGCTCTTTCCATTCATGGAAGTTGTGATTCTAAGGAAGTGCAGCCAACCCACACTGTTTTGTTTTGTTTTCCTTTCTTTCTATTCTCCAGTTCCTTGGTCCTTGCTTCTGCTGGAATGGGCTGCCAGTTTCAGATGGACACTGATATAAAAGGAATCCCTATGGAAATGGTTTCTCAGAACATGATGGAATTAAACTAGAAATCAGCAACAAAAGAGGAAAACATACAAATACTTGGAAATAAAACAAAATGCTTCTAAGCAATTTATGATCAAAAAGTAAGTCTCCAGGAAAGAAAATACTTTAAATTAAATGAAAATGAAATAATACAACATATCAAAATCTATGGGATGAAACTAAAACAAGTCAAAAGAAAATATTTTCTTGCTCCTTTTGAGTCCAACATTAGGGCCAGGATAGAGCTCAGTGGCACAGCACCTGCCTGGGAAGAGCAAGGTTCTGAGTTCAATTCCAAGTACAAAAAAAGAGTTGAGTATATATCATCCAAATACAAAGAAAGACAATCCAAAATAGTAAAACCACAGAACATTATCATTCATAAACACGGATGTAAAAATCCTCAACAAAATTTTAACACATCAGCCAGGCTGCTGGTATACCCTGTAATTTCAGCTGCTCGAGAGACTGAGGTAGCAGGACTAAAATACTTCCATCAGTTAGTTAAAATAGATGTCTGACTTTCACATTCACTCAAAGAAGTCAAGTGAGTAGGAAAAGCCTGGCTCATGATAAAAAGGACTGTTAAGTTCAGTACTGCTGGGTTTAATTCTTAGTAACACACACACACACACTAAAAAACAACTTTATCTAACTTCAAACTTCATTGGGAAAAAATGAATGCTTTCCCTGTAAAATCAGTAAATGACAAAAATGTCTACTGTCACCATTTAACAAAAGAATGTCTATTGTCACTATTTAACAACCTTTCATATGTAAAATAATTAAAAACCCTAGAGAATGGACAATAGTATGTTGAATTGTTTACCTAATCTGAACAATGAAGTTTGATGATAATAATAAGTAATACAACAACCACTGTTAATTTTCTATTCTTGTTTTGAAATTCCATACCATTTTTACTGCTTTATGCTGCTTTGCTATTGTCTTTGTCCTTGCTATTTGTTTTTGGTTTCTTTCCTCTTTAAAATAAAAAAAAAAAAATCTACTTAGAAAAGTGCCAAAGAATATACAAAAAAATTACAGAGTAAGTAAATTCAGCATAATTGTAAGTTACAAAATCAACATATAAAAATAGTATTTCCATATACAGTACAAGCCAATAAACAGTATAAGCTTAAATATTGCATGGCTTCTCTTATATGAAAAAATCAAAATGTAAAGAGCAAACAAAAAGACAGTAAGATATAGCAAGATAGATCTTTAGCATATGGAAAGTGAACCAAGATATTGGGGATGAGATTTAAAATAAAAGAAAAAAAAAAGGAAATTATGACAAGTTGTATATATGTACTAATTGCCTACAAAGAACAAAATTATATACTATAAACATAACAAAAAAAAGTAAGAATAAAGTACAAGCAATGAAGGAAGAGAAATAGGGGATAAAAAGTGAATTAAAATTTATTATATACAGATAACAACTTCCCACAATGAATCCAATCATTATTACCACAAATATATATACCAATAAAAAAGAAAACAGAGGGCTGGTCAGATAGCGCAGTGGACAGGGTTTGATCCCCAGCATGCAATCCCCTGGGACTCACTGAGATTGTGATTGAGACTGGGCGATGTGGTGCATGCCTGTAATCCCAGCCCTTGGGAGGCTGAAAATAGAATACTAACAGTCTGATCTATATAGCGAGACCCTGTAGACTATGCCCTAAATACAAAAAAAAGAAAAAGAAAATGGAATTTTTAAAAAATGTCATTTTACCATGGATTCAAAAAATTACACACTATAAATCTAACACTATTTATAGTCTTTATATTCAAAATTGGAAAACGCTAATGAAAGAAATTAATATATGAAGACACATACCTATCAACTGGAAGATTCAACATAATAAAAATGTTCAACTTCCCTAATCCACAATTAAAAGCCATACTAATCAATATCCTAACAGGATTTTTCTCAAATCAGACAAATTGATTCTACAGTTTAGATGAAAAGCAACTAGAATAGCTTTAAAAAATTACAAAAAAGCATTAAGTTGGATGAATCAAAATATATTCAGTATAAAACTACAACAGTAAAAACTATGTGGCACTGCTAAAGAGATTCAGATTATGAAATAGACAACATAAAATCATATCCAAACCAATACAGCTGTCCACAAGGTACAAAACTAATTAAATATTCTGAAGGTATGGCTCAACAGTGGAGTATTTACATAACACCTACAAAGTCCTAGATATGCAAACACTAAGTAAACAAACAAATTGGGAAGGAATCTTTAAAATGGTGTTAGAACACTGTATCTCCACAGAGAAGAAAACTAACCTTGATATAAACTTCACCTTACTTTGCCTTTTTAAAAACGTTAGTACATAATTGGGATTCATAATGATTACTTCCATTGTGGTTATTCGTACAAGTATGTGACACATCTTTTTTACATCACCTCCCCCCCACCATTCCCTCCATCTCATGGTCTCTTTCCCTCCATCTCATTCATGGTCTCCTTTCCATTTGGAAGAGATCTCTCATTTTCCTTTTATCTCTTTTACTTTGCTCTTTATACTCTGTATTTCTGATCTAAAACACATCATACAGAATTTAAGCTTGTATGTCTGGTTTATTTCACTTAACACTGTTTGCAAGGTGCACCCACTTTCCTACCGATGACTCAAATGAATCCTTCTTTATGGTACAGTTATTATTTATGTATAACTACCACATTTTCTTTGTCTGCTGATGGACATATAGGTTGCTTCCAAGATTTAGCTATTATGAATTGTGTCCTATAAACAATATTTCTGTAATAAGATGTCCTTAACTCTTTTGAAAAGATACTGAGTAGGGGATTAGCTGTACTGAATGTAATTTCTACTTCTAGCTTTCTGAACAGTCTCCAAACTGATTTCCATTATGTCTGTACTGTACTAGTTTACATTCCCACTAACAGTGTCAAAGAGTCCCTTTTTCACACAGCATCACCAGCATTATTATTCAATTTCTCATTGTCTACTCTTCTTTCTGAAGTAAAATAAAATTTAAGTATCATTTTGATTTGCTTTTCTCTAATGGCCAGGAATGCTGACATTTTCTCATATAATAGACCTTACATATTAAACAAAAGTTAAGTCAAAATGGATCAAAGATCTAATCTTCAAGATTTCAAAATGAAAATATAGGGGAAAAAATTTTAATTGCTTATTGTTAGGTAAAGAGCCCACAGGAATAGTAAAGCACAATTTATAAATGAAAATAAGTGCTAAATTGGACTTTATCAAAATTAAGAACTTGTATTTTGTGAAAGGGCTGGTGATGTAGTTCAGCAGTACAACACTTAACTAGCATGCCAGTGGCCTTGGGTTTGATACCTAGAATTAGGAAAAAAACAAAAACAAAAAAACAAAAGCCTGAGTTCAATCCCTGGTTCTGCCAAAAAATAAATAAATAAATAAAATAAAAAATAAAAAAAAAAAAACCTTACATGACTGAAGAGCTACAGTTTCAGAAAAAAAATAGTAGCAAACTGTATGTCTGAGACACAACTACAAAATATGCAAGCTTTGCCACTGGAAAAAATCGTAAAAGCAATGACATCTCTCTGATCTCCTTCCTCACAGCAGGTTATATCCAAGCTTCCCTGAAATTGGTTGTAAGATCTTCATGTGAAAGATGCTCTCCCTATGCCTAGAGGTTTGGAGTATCCTATTTTTGAAGAGAAAGGGTTACACAGAAGAATCTGAACAAACAGGCCTTGCTAAATTTTTCCTAGTTTACCACCATTAGATCATACCCTTTTTGCCCTAACACATCTCTCTCTGACAATGTACTATTCATCAAACCTAAGTATAAATATACAAAGGATTAACTGTTACTTTGGTCTTCATTTCCTTATTGAAGTGTTCAAATTAGGTAACACCTTATTTACCAAATATGTATAAAGTTCTTTTGTTAGAAATCTGTCTTTCATTATAGCAGCCTCAAGTAATAAACCTACGATGAATACAGAAAAAAATTGCTTTCCTATGTGATGAAGTACTTTTATCCAGAATATTTTAAGAAATATCAAAGTTGAGCAGTAAAAAAAAATAACCAAATTTTAAAAATGGGCAAAGACATGAACAGACACTTCAGCAAAGTTTACCATCATCAGCCATTAAGATAATGTGTATTAAAACTACAATGAATTAGCCATCATGAGAACACAGCCATAATACTATCACTTTATATTCTTCTTTTTTTTTTTTATTCATTTATGTATTTGGTACAGGGTCTCACTATGCATCTCGGACCCGCAATGGTCCTCCTGTTTTCAATCTCCCCTGTGCTGGGATTACAGGCATGCAACACCATGCCTCAACTCTGTCGCCAGCTCAGTGTGCCCTGGGGATAGAGCCAGTGCAGCATGCAGGACCAGGGTTTTGAACCTGCATCCCTTTATATTCAATCTGCTGGTTGTAATTTTCCAAAGGTAATAACAAGTATTAGAGAGGCTGCAAAAATACTGGAACCTTCATTCACTGCTGTGAGAATACAAAACAGTGCAGCCACTCTGGAAAACAATCTGGTAGCTGCTCAAAAAGGTAAACATACAGTTACCATATTATTTTGTAATTCTACTCTTAGATATATACCAAAAGAATGCAAACACATTCACACAGAAACTTGTACACAGATGTTCATAGATTGTTACTTTTAATATCCCAAAGATAGAAGCAACCCATGTGCATCAATTGACCTTATTAATAAAATGTAGTATGTTCAAATTATTCATAGGGCCAGCAATATAGCTCAGCAGACTAAGAGTTTGCTTAGGTAAATGCAGAGCCAGGGTTTGATCCCTGGCACTGTATGCTATGCTGGCCCTATGCCTGGGCATGCTGAGTTGGTGATAGGAGTCCTGGCATAGTGGCACATGCCTGTAAATCCCAGCACTAGGGAGTCAGAAATCAGGAGGATCACTATAAGTCCGAGCTGCATAATGAGACCCTGCACACACACACACACACACACACACACACACACACACACACACACACAAAAAAAAAAAAAAAAAACCTCAAATTATTCAGCAATAGGACCAGCAAGATAGCTCAGCAGACTGAGCACCTGCTTAGGCAAGAGCACCAGGGTTTGATCCCTCACACCACAGGTGTGTAGAGCCAGTCACTGAGACCAGGCATGGTACTGCACCCCTGTATCCCAGTGCTGAGGGAGGCTGAAAACAGGAGGACCACTAAGAGTCTGTGCTGTGAAGTGAGACCCTGTATCAAATACATTAAAAAATATTATTCATCAATAAAAATAAAGTACCAATACTTTTTATAACTTAGCATGAATCTTGAAAACATTATGCCACATAAAAGAAGCCAGCCACATAAGACCTTACATTACAGTTGCATTAGTATGCATGACATACTAACGCAACTGTAATGTGAACAGGCATACTGCATTTATGTAGACACAAGCAGATAAAGTTATTCAGGAATGAGAAGAGAAACAGGGAATGACTGCTAATAGTAATGGGGAGGATGTTCTTTCTGGAGTGATTAAAATGTTCTGACTGTAGTTACGGCTGTACAACTCTTAATATATTAAAAATTATCAACATGTACATTTTATAAGACTAAGTTATATGACATACAAATTACAGGCCAATAAAGCTGTCATAATATAAAAAACACAAATACCATTACACAACTATTAGAATGATTAAAAAATACTGACTACCAATGTTTTATTTATTTATTTTTGTATTTTAGGGAAGGGTCTACAGGGTGTTCAGGGTCTCACTACTAGATGGACTTGTGATCCACCTGTTTACAGCCTCCCAAAAGCTGGGATTACAGGTGTGTGCCACCACATCCAGTTTTAATTGCCATCTCAGTGCACCCTGAGGGTGGGGCCTGCAGGGTAGGCCCAGGGATTGAACCCCTGGCCCCTGTGCCTGCCTGCAGGTGCTTTAACCCGTTGAGCTATTTGGCCAGCCCCTCTATCAATATTAATGAGGATGCAAAACTAAAATTTGTATTCCCTGGTAGTAGAAAGCAAAATGGTACAATCACTTAAAACTGGCTTGACAGTTTTTTCCCTTTAGTTCTTTCCTTTTTTTGAGACAGGGTCTTACTATATAATTCAGGCTGGTCTGAACTCAAATTAATCCTCTTGCTTCAACCTCCAGAGTGTTGGGGTTACAGACATGCTTATAAAGTTAAACATATACTCACCTATGACCCAAGAATCTCCTCTCCACATATCTACTCTAGAGAAATGATACTCATTTGCACATCACATAAAACCCTGTACAACTGCTTATGATAGCTCTATAATTTCTAAAATTAGAAATAACGGAGATGTCCTTCAATAGGTGACTGGATGAACAAATGCACACCCATATAATGGGATATTACTTAAGTCATAAAAAGGGGATGAACTATGAAAAAGAAAATTTGGGTGCCTATTAAAAGCAGTACCCAGAAGTTAATCTCAAAAGATTATATACTGTATGATTACATTTATATTACAGTCTCAAAATTATAAAACTATAGACATAGAGAAAAAAATAACTTTGGCCAGGGATATTAGGAATCAAGGAGGGTTAATATAGTGGAGTCTTTTAGGAGTGATTAGTCTTTTGGTATTCTGCACTCTGATTATAGTGGTAGTTGCACGAATCTATATAATACTACATGTGATAATTTTTTTTTTTTTTTTTTTTTTTTTTTTTTTTTTTTTGTGGAACCAGGGATTGAACTCAGGCCCTTGTGCTTGCCAGGCAAGCATTTATTGTACTGAGCTATCTCCCCAGCCCCAGCTATACATGTTAAAATTCTAAGAACTGTCTATCACAAAGGAAAAGGTTAATTTTTCTTAATGAGAATCTTAAAATAAAAATTTCAGCACTTGCTTAGGCATCCCCAGCATGCCATGCCGGCCCCGCCCCTGGGGCGCCCTGAGACTGCAATTGAGACTGGTTGTGGTGGCACACACTTGTAATCTCAGTGTTTGGGAAGCTGAAGACAGGAGAATCACTACAATTCCAATTTATGTAGTGAGACCCTGTAGACCCTGTCCTAAATACATTAAAATAAATATTTCAGAAACCTATCATTAACTTTTCTTTAGTTCAAACTTAGCTCATGAAACCATTTTCTCTAACAATCTGATTCAATTAAAAATATAGTACACAATTCAAAGAAAGACACTAACAATATAAAATCCATCCTAGGAATACTAAGAGGCAGTAAAGCATCTAGGCATCTGTTTATCAGTAAAGAGTAAGCAAACTGAAGAATAAGTACAGAGACTTACAGGAAGAATGTATCTCCAATTATGTGAAGGACATGGGGGTTAGACTTGTGCATGTTTTAAAAAAAAAATGTAATTTCCAATAAGTAAAGTATACTATTTTCTACAGCTCCTGGAAATTCCTCAACAGCCTGATTCCTAAACAATCAAGAAGTGGGAAGTTTCATAGATTCTTGCAATAATGTGTTGGACTGAATGATCCTATAGTTCTCTTCCAACTCAAATATTACATAAATCTATTAACTATAATTTCTAAAGTTAACCTGTGAAGATAGAAGGTATTGACCATATAAAAGGTACTTTTTCTTGATAAAATAATCACTTTTCATTGCATAAAAATATTGACTTATGTTCCATATTTATAAAATGGTTGAATAATACAAGATTCTAACAAAAACCATATTGAAATGTATTTTATTTCTTCAATAAAATTCAAAATGTTAGTGTTTAAGACTAATTTCATTAAAAACAAAAGTTATAAATTTCATGCAAATTTCCATAAACATACTGAAAAAAATCTCTTCTGAATGAAGCGCTGTTTACACTCAAAGAGTGGTAGTCCTTATAAGATTCAAAACATCTGCGCTCACTTTAAAGCTCATCAAGACAGACATTTTTAGGAGAAGCATATGGTTTATTGAACACTCATCTAGAACAAGATCTTTTGTCTAGTAAGCCCTACTGAAGGTCCCTTTACTTATTATGTATGGAGTGGTGGACTAAAGAACACTTTCTGAGCCCTAGAAAATATAAACTTTTCATCTAGCTTTGTTAAAGATACAGCAAAACACATTACAAAAGCAGCCAGATCTTTATTCTTGAAGCCAGTGTTCCCCAACATTTCCAATCACTGAAACAACTCTGGAGAATCAAGCAACTCATTTAGGTTACATCTAGCCAAAGACCACCTCCCTAAAACCCATTTCCATTTTAAAGGATAAACACTTCTTAAAATTTTGAAGGGCAGAGTTCAACAGCTGTACTATATTAAATCTGAGCCCTTCCAAAAGGAAGAACAAGAGTCTCTAGTGTGGTGTAACATGGCCTACTTTCTCCAAAACTACCAAAATGCCTGCTTTGCCTCTAAAAATTCTTCTCCTAGAAAAACCCTCCGTATAGTACAGAAGAAAAGCCTTAATTTAGATTAGGAAAATAGGCAAAATAGAATTTTAAGTTTTGTAAATTTTCCCAATCCCTTTCCCAAGGAAAAATGTACAGCATACTTTATAGATGTAACATGAACACTAATTTTTAAATTAGTAGTTTTCAGTTCTTGTCTATTAGATCTTCCAATCAGAGCTATGCCTCAAGCTAACCTTACAGAACAGATCAGAACCAAAGCATCTGAATTTTTGTATGTTACTGCATAGCAAACAGAAGATTTTGATACACAATAAACCACTTAAAGAACTATGCCATAAAAGAAAAATTAAGCCTAATAAGATTACCTTTTACCAGCTAATTGTAAAGAACCTAGGGTTATGTTAGCTAGTAAAATATTCAAGGATTAAAATAGAACTTGAACTACAGGTGGCACATGTTTGAAATACCAATACACTGGGAGGTTGAGGCACAAGGAGGTCAGCCTAGGCAACTCAAAGATTCAGCAAGATTCTGGCTCAAAAGAAAAAAATCTTAAAGGCCTAAGATTTTTGGGGTTTTTTTGTTTTTATTTTTTAATTTTAGGGAATTTTGTTTTTTAATTTTAGGGAAGGGTCTATAGGGTATCTCACTACTAGATTGGACTCACTACTATCTCACTACTAGATTGGACTCATACTGATTCTCCTATTTACAGCCTCCCAACTGCTGGGATTACAGACACAGACCATCACGCCCAGCCTCAATCATTGTCTCAGCACACTCTGGAGGCAGAGCCCGCACAGCAGGCCAGGGGATCCATGCAGGCGCTTTAATCCACTGAGGCCTAAGTTTAATGTAATGACCCTCTCAGTTCAATCCTCAGTACCACAAAAATTAAATAAAAATAAAAACACTACAACTTGAAACAAGACTTCAGAATTACTATTATCATTACTTAAAGCAAAAATAATTTGGAAGTCTGCTAAAATACACAAGTATTTAGATAAAACACTATAATGACTGTAGCCACTTCACAATCCCAGAAAAGTTTGCTTAGTTGAACTCTGCAAACTAAATAAGAAAAGAGACAATATTGCAAGTTTGATGGAAAAATGTTTTCCTGAGAAAAACAAGCAGGTAAAACTACTAAATACACGGACGCTGTAAAATTACTGGACTATACTGAAATGCCTCTTTATCAGAAGTTCTGTGATACTCTAGGACTAAAAGCTACACAAAGGATGACAGTAAGCTGGACCTCAGTGATACGAGAATGAAAGTCTGAAAGCAAAAACAGAGCTCAGGAGTAAAGGGCCTGCTTGAGCAAACTTAAGCAAGCACAGAGACTGTGGTTTGATCCTGGCACCACATACCACACCAGCCCTGCCTCCAGGGTGGGCTGAGCTGCCCAGAGTCTGTGCAGGCCCATAATTCCAGCACTGGGGAGAATGAAAACAGGAGGATCACCAAGTTGCATACTGAGATTCTGCAACAACCAAACATATTAAAAGGAAAAAATGAAAAGCAAAAGCAGTAACAAGAGAAAGGAAGATATAGAGGAAAGAAAGCACAGAATCTAGTGTGGAGGAGATGGAGAGCTCCCATTCCCAGGTGGAACTGTTCTCACAAACACAACCAAGAAAGAGAATCTAGAAGTAAATCACATGCTCAAAACAACTTTTTCTTTGTTTTCATTTGATTTTTCCTCCTTTTGTGTTTTGTTTTATTTTCATGTACGTGTGGGGTGGGTGTAATAAAAGACCTTTGTCTTTGAAAACAAACTTTATTAAATGAATACTTTATATAATAAATATAGGCTAATTTATGAATTTCAAAACCTTCAAGTTATATGCACTAAGCGGTCAAATAGTTTGGGTGGACATATGATTAAAATTGCTACAGCATCCACTTTCCCAATCATTGTACATTTCCCAGAGTGGTTAAAAATTGAAAAAAATCTTCACTTGTAATAAAATGCAAAACTTAAAGGTCATTTTTGCTTAATAAAAAAAAAAAGAAGAAAAAGTATAAGAGCCCAAGTGATAATTGTAATAATCTGTCAACCTCAAAAGAGCTCAAGATTTTAACCATTCCACCTATCATCAGAGCTTCATTAAGCCTACATGACTTTACATATTTTATCAGGGTTAGTTGCTAGATAGTCAAACACATGGGAAATAAAAAAAAGGTGAAACTGCTGAAAGGAAGAAGGCTGGTTAAGGAAGAATGTAAATAGATTAAAAAGCAGACACAAGAGCTAGGCACAATGGTGCATGCCTGTAATTCCAAACACTCAGGAGGCTGAAGACAGCAGGATCTTCTATTTGAGCCCAGCCTTAATGAGACCCTTCCTCAAAGTAAAAAATAGAAAAAGGGCCAGGGAAGCAGCTCTGTTCAAGGTACCTCAAACAAATCAAAACAGTAGATTTAAGAACTCAGAAGGAATATAACAAATAACTAGATAATTTTTAAAGGGAAGTAAATATAGTAACTTTTTTCCAATGATCCCTGGAATAAGAAAAACATGTTCAGTGCACCTCATTTAATGTATGTGTTATGTGTGTTTTTGTTTCAGAGGGTAAAAAGTATAGTGCATTAACCTATAAAAAGTTACTAAAAACTTAAGAAAATATCCTTAGTTCAACCCTCCCATTAATTCTTCCTATATAGAAGAAATAAAGTGAAAGCTGTGTTTTGAATAAATAATATGTCTTGCTAAGAAACAAACAAAAAGAACACTGAGATTTCAATTTATGATTACTGGAAGTGATATTCCTCACTGCAAAAGCCAACATATGCATCTGTGAATATGAATATGATTAAAATAAATAAATCTATTTTCTAGCAATGTAAAAAGTCATTTCATTTCTGTTGTTTCCTCATCTGAAAAAGGACGCTACAAGCTGGGCTATACTATAGTATAATACTGGACTATACTTTTTTTAGGAGGCTGAAGACAGCAGGATCTTCTATTTGAGCCCAGCCTTAATGAGACCCCTCCGCAAAGTAAAAAATAGAAAAAGGGCCAGGGAAGCAGTCATGGTTCCTCTTTGACACACTAAATGATATAGTGATAAAAATAAATGCTAACTACTATTATTAATTTTTAAAGTCTGAATAGCAAAGAAGAGTTGGGAGATTTGTCTAAGTGTATGAGTATAAAATATATTCACAAGACAACTACGATCCAGAAGTGAAGAGAGTTCAAAATGAATAGCCTAAACTCAAACCACTACAAATAAACAGGAAAAATATGTACTGTGGATACTTTTTATTCAAATTTATGTGAGCCGGTGCCTTTCTGATTAGCACTGATGAGGCCACTAGTAGAAAATACTGTCTCTGGTTTATTGCTTTCTCTCACAAACAAATATCTCTAAATATGTATTTACTTATCTATGTGATAAGCATTGGATTGCTATGTGCAAACCATTATGTTGGATGCTATGTAGTATATAAACATAAGTTTCTAAAGTCTTGTGACTTCAATACTGACATAACAGTCTATATTAGAAAATCTGCTCACCTGCAAAAGTATAAATAATATATAGGTTGTTATACAAAACTACCTAACAATCCCTGTCACTTGCAACCAAACTTTTTCATTAAATTTATATTTGATATATTTAATTTTATTTTTAGAGTACAAATTAGAATTAAAATAGAAAAATTTACAAATGATACAGAATTTTACTTGTGTAACATGAATTTCACAGTATTTGTTGTAATAGTGTTTTCTTCCACTCAGTTATTCATGTTACCAGATATATGCATGTAAAATTTGAAAGAAAAAAATGAAAGAAGTGTATAAGAAATTCAGAAGAGAAAAAGTACAAACAACTGAAAAAAGCAGATAAAACAAATTAAACGTTAACTGCTTCTTTCCACAGACCAGCAGAAAACCACAGTACAGTTGTCCAAACCATCCTGCATACATACACAGTTAAGTCTCTTTCCCCAACTCCCTCTCCTGTCCTCCTTAACCCAGTAACTCTCTCCTTTTGAATAAGTTCATTCGCTTTTCCAAGTATCTATTGTACCATTCACACTCCATTTTTTTCTTATAGGTTCTTGAAGTAAGAAGACAATACTATGTTTGCACATGCAGGTATGATTTATTTCATTTATTTTAGAAGAATCAATTTCTATTTTGCTTCATGTGGTCTTTAGTTCCAGAATCTGAGCTGAAATATCAGACCCACCTGGATTACAACAGAATGAAAAGGAATATAGCAAAGTATAGAACAGCTTTTAAAACTTCAGCCTAGTGTGCTACATCATTTCCACTCCCATGTCACTGGCCAGTGTCAGACATATAATTGTATAATGGGGAATTATAGTGAATATTTTAAGCAGTAACACAATCTATCACAATACCTATAACCAAGATTAAAGAAGAAAACATACAAATTGTATTCAAAGCAATACAATTAGCATTTATTTAGATGTTTGTATCTAGATATGCTCCCAAAAGTGGTCATACGTGGGACTTTTCTGAGGTGGCTGTATCTAGTGTGAGTCATACTCCGACTAAGTGTATAATGCTGGAATCAAGGGTGGGTGATTACTAAATTAGTCCATTGATTGGTTTGGCATAGTTCAGAGTGGAAGGCCTACCCTGAGATGAATGCTACCTGCCATAAGGACGTGAAGCCTGGATAGAAATATAAAGGACAGGAAAAGGGCTGCTGTGGTAGCTTGCTGCTGCTTCACTACTTTCTGCTTTGCTGCCTTTTGCAGCAAATATTTCAAGCTTTCAAAAATTGTCTCTGATGTACAAGACAGCAAATTTGCTAGCTATCTGTCCTTTACGACAGGAATGTTTATTCAAATTATCTAAAATAGACTAATTTATTGTTCCTAAATGTTTTCCTGTAAGGTGTAGTGCATACAGAAGATTGTCAATCTTAGGACCACTTCTTCATTAGACTTTCCTATAGATTCAAATTTGTATTGGGAAATAAAACAACAAAGCTAGCAATCAAAGCACAAAATAGGCTTCATAAAAAAGATCTCGGGGCCAGGGAGATGGCTCAGTGGAATAAGTGCTTCCCTGGCAAGCGTAAGGGCACGAGTTCAATCCCTGGTTCTGTCAAAAAATAAATAAATAAAGCTAGAAAAAAAATCTCATACACTTTGTCCCCACACAAAGAAAAGGTCATTAATTAACATTTTCTGGGGTCTACCACCTTAAGACCTATGTTTGAATCAAACTTATTTTCAGTTCTTGGGCTATCCTGAATATATTAGTATTTGTGAACACAAAATTTATTCCTAAAACAGGATGGTAAACCTTTTAGAGACAAGTGTCAAAACTGCAACCCAAACCCTTATGTATTGTAAAGTGCCAACAATGCAATGAAGTGTGAATACTGAGGCTTTACTTTAGGGGGAAAAACTCCTACATTAACATCTTCTTTCTTAAAAGAAAAGCAGGTAACAAGTGTGCCATAGGTTCACTACCCGCAGTCCCCTATAAGATCCAAATGAGAAGAAACAGCTTACTTATATACTAAGTTACTAAATTATACTAACCCTTAGCAATGACAGACTACTTTTTATTCCAAAAAATCCCTGTATGTGGAACACTTAAAATATAGCCTTTACCTTTTCCCCAAGAGACACTTTGGTTCTCAGATTCTGTACGAAGTACATACATATAAAAGTACTGTTCTTCTATTGGCTTCAACCAGTTCATAAGCTGGACCCTACCTAGGCCACCACCTTCTTTCTCAATAACACCAGTTTAAAACCTGAATTCACCTCCAAAAGTTCTAATCAACTCGTTTTAATTCTACTACATTCCTTTTATTTACACTTTTATTTGGTGCAACCATTACAAACATCTGAATAAATCCTTTTAATTTCCAAGCACCCACATTCCTTCCACCTTTGTCACCTGTCCACCCTAGTCTTCATCCCCACTTTCTGTCATTACAATAATCATTCAGCAGTCTCTAGAGATCAATGCAGGACACCCTAAACAGAAGCCTCAGGTTTACATGAACAGGCTGTGAAAACAGCGATCAAACATACTACTCTGCGAGTAAAAACACAAATACACATGTGTATAGTGTTCGTACTAAAACAAATTCAGGAAAACTCGGTGGGATATGGAAATGAGGGATTGGGAAATGCATTCAAACATCACCCTCGCAGAAGTGCTTCCTGGCGACACAGCAACCTCCGAACTACGGCGGCGCCTCGGCCCCGCAGCGGGCAGATCTGAAACCCCCGGGGCCAGCACCACCTTTCCTGGTAGTCACCTTCCCAGGCAAGGGCGGCAGCTCCGGGCGAGCTCACGCGCGGGCTCGGGGCCAAGGCCCACGCCCAGGGGCAAGCAGACACGGCCCTTCTGCTGTCAGGAGAAATGACGTCTGCCGGCAGGGGACCCGAGAAAGTTCTCTTTTCGTGCAGACCGCGGAGAAAGCAGTCATCCAGGTCCGAGGCCCGGCGCACACCGCCGGCGCCCGAGGGAGCCGCAGAGCGTGGGCCGCGCGGCAAGGCCGCGGCGGGGCGCGCAGGTAACGGCGGCGGGGCGAGGGGCGAGGGGCGAGCGGCGAGTCCTGGACCGGAGCCGACCCAGCTCGGCACGTACACCCCCGAGCAGCGCGAGGCCCGCTCTCGCCCGCACGCAGCCGACCGCCCTTCCTCCCCAAAGGGTTAGCCGCGGACGCCGGCCAGGCCCTTCCGGACTCCACCAACAGGGACCCCGGGCAAGTGTTAAGGCCCGCGGAGCCCGGAGAAGAAGTGCGACGATTCGGTTACCTGGTCAGCACCCTGGAAGTGGAAACGGCAGCTGCAGCCGCTGCCCTTCTCCCCAACATCGCTTGCCTCAGCGCCTCTGACATTGACACCGCCGCCATGTTGCTGCGGCCAAACAGCCGGAGGGTGCGACGGATCCCCACGAGGGACTAATTTCCTTCGTTCCCAATTCACTACAAACGCACTGTAAGGGGCGGGGTCCTTTCAAAACTTGAGTTTGCAAGCGTTAAGATGTACAGAAGTGCCATAAGTGTCAATATTAGCCCAATAAAGAATAATTCTTGTTGGTTGGTAGGATTATTACAATGATGAAAACAACAAAAGAAAGTGCCTGAAAACTTAAACACCAGCCTCTCAGAATTTTGCAAAGCACGCAGTCTTATCTGGGATCCCACTGGAAGAACTGGAAGGCCCTTTGGGTTGCTAGGTTCTGTTTCCATCCCCTCTGGACCGAGCTCTATGGACGTTTTGTAGCTATAATGGTCATATTACGACCCAGCAAAGTGGGTTTTTTTCTTTGTTTTGTTTTTTTGACATGTGGACTAATGTGAAAGTCAGTAGAACATAATATTTTTAATGTATAGTGTACCTAAGTGTATGTGTTTATGTACTACAATACAATGTTTTGATACATGTATGCCTTGTGTATGGAGCATAATACACATTGCTTCTATTTCCTCGATTAATCTTCTATATGTGATTATAAACTATAGACTTCAAAAATGTTATTATTAGAGGGCCTTATCATGCTCCATGTGCTTTACTACTGGGCTAGACCCCTAGTCCCTAAATATTATATAAATACTGAATGCATATAAAAGAAAATTGTTGCCAGTGGTGCTGCTCACCTGTAAATACAGCAGCTGAGGAGGTTGAAGCAGAAAAATCATGACTTTGAGGCTGATTTGAGCAACTTACACTGGTCTCAAAAAATAAATAAACCAACAGAACTCAGACAGTATATCAGTGGCATAATGCTGCTGTGTTCCATTACTAATACTACCAAAAAATGAAAGTGTGTGTGTGTGTGTGTGTGTGTGTGCCAAAACCATGGTTTATATCAAATAAAACCACTTTACTTTATGGGTTTCATTTTTAAAAGAAGTTTATTTGATAATGTGTCTGCCTGGTAAGCACAAGGTTCTGAGTTTGATCCCAGTACTAAAAAAAAAAAAAAAAAAGTGTATTTGAAAGAGATTGTTTCTACTTTTACACTAAAGCACAGGAAAACATAACCTTCATTGAAAGAATAGGATTAATAAGAGAATAAGGAATTTATTCTGCTCTATTACCAATCAAAAGAATTCTCAACACATAAAGGAATGGAGAAAAGAAAAGAAAATTCATTTCTAGAGAAAGAAGAAATCCATAGGGTGAAGGAAGGTAAAGGAGCAACATCTGGGTAAGCTTACTCTCAAACATTTTATTTTTAAATAATGAATGATTTAGAGGAAGTTGCAAGGCTAATACAGAGAGGTCTTGTGTACCTGTTGCCCACTCTGTTGATTCCTTGCAATAATGCTAGTGTAGTAACAAAGCTATAAACTGACATGATACAAAATGTTTGTTTATTGAAATATCTTTCTATCACATACATCAGTTTGTCCAAGCACCAAGAAAATAGAGAGCTATTCCACAGCAAAGATCTCCCTGGTGATGCTGCTTCATAATAATACCTACTCTCTTAACACACCCCCTTGCCTACAACTGCTGCTATTTCTATTTTTATAATTTTGGCATTTTAAGAATGTTATCCTAGTACACTTGATCAGTTTCTGATCTTTTGAGGTTGTCTATTGTTACTCAGCATAATGCCTAGTATATATCAATAGTTCATTTCTTTTTATTGCTGAGTAGTATTCCATGTAAAAATGAGCCACAATTTGTTCAGTCATTGACTCACAGAAAAATAATTGTAAATAATTGCTACCATTATCAGAAGTTGCATAGAGGTTTTTTTTGCAAATTAAGTTTTCATTTCTCTGAGATGGATGTCCCAAAGTACAATTGCTAGACCACATGCTACATGTATGCTTAATTTTTTTAAGAAACTACTGTACTGGCCTGGAGGTGTGTCTCAGAGTCAGAGCCTATTATTTGAAAGGCTATAGGCTCAATCCAAGCAAAAATAGACAAAACAAAACAAACATAAACCAAAAGCTTGCTGGACTAATTTCTAGAGTAACAATATTGTTTTATATTCTCACTAGCTATGTATGAAAGATCCAGTTTTTCAGATAGTCACCAACACTGCTACTATTTTTTCTTTTTGCTGAGCTAAAAAAACAAGTGTGTGGTGATATCTCATTATAATCTTAATTTGTATTCCCTTAATAGCTAATACTGTTGAATAGATTTTCATATTCTTATTTTCAATTTGCGTAATTTATTCCAATAAAGATCTTGTTTTCCACACACTCTCTCTCTCTCTTTCTCTCTTTCTTTCTTTCTTTTAGCAGTACCAGGCATCAAACTCAGAACCTTGCACTTGCCAGGCAAGCACTTATTCCACTGAGCTGTCTTTCCTGGCCTCCACTCATTATTTTTTCTTCTTTCTTTCTCTCTTTATTTTGCAGAACCAGGGATTGAACTCAGGCCCTTGCACTTGCCAGGGAAGTACTTATTCCATTGAGCCATCTCCCTGGCCCTTCATTTTCTAACTGTATTTTTTCATTATACATGTTGAGTTCCTTGTTTTCTAAGTATGAGTGCTTTATCAGACATGTGACTCACAAATACCTTCTCTCATTTGTAGCTTGTCTTTTTTGTCCACTTAACATGATCTTTTACAGAACAAATGTTTTTAGTTTTGAAGAAATCTGGGTTTTCCATTTTTTAAATTTATAGTTTGTATTTTTCATGTCTTGTCTAAGAACTGTTTACTAACCCTACTCCCTAAGATTTTTCTCTTGTTCATTCTAAAAGTTTTTCCTTAAGTTTTACCTTTTCCGTGTAAGTCTTTTAATCATTTTTAGTTAATTTTTGTGAGCTAAGTTTGTTTCTAATTAATAAGGTGTGAAGGTTGGAACAAAGTGCAGGTTTTGTTTCCTGGCTGTCCTATTGGTTCAGAAAACCAATTGTTTGGTGAAAAGACTGTCTTTCTTCCATGGAATTACTTTTCCTTCTTTGTTTAAAAGGCTCTTAGCTTTAATTGTATTTGGCTATTTGCTGGGTTTTCTATTTCAGAGGGAATTTCAGGCTCAACAGTAGTTTGATGTTTGAGTTAAATTTTAATAAAGATTTTCCATATCAAAGAGTAACATAACAGGTCTCAATTTTCAGCAGGGTATCATAGCCTGTTACTAATACCATGGATACAAACTCAGACTCTCCTATTGCGATTCTGTTAGCTCCTTCTAAAAGATTTGAATCCCCAATGGGCCCCTCCTCCTGGCCACTTTGCCTTCCACATAGCCCAGGATCCATGCACAGCGCTGCCATGACAAGCTCCAAAGTAGTCACTGGTTCTCTGACTGCTGCTGGAATCCCTCAGCCACCTGGACTGGATGCACAGAAACTAGGCCCAAGGATGAAACAGAAATAACTCATATGTGTATTGATGTATATATTTTTGTAATTTCACCTAATTCATGGAATGTCTAGGTCTTAATATTTTATCATTTGAGTAAGAGTGTTTGTTAAATTATAAATTAGCCGCAGGGCATTGGGGCCTGTGCCTAGAGACCAAGAGGGGAAAAGGAAGGATCACAGCCTCAGCGCTTTAACAAAACCCCGTCTCAAAATAAAAACTGGAAAGGTCTGGGGATGCAGCTCAGTGGTAGGGCTTCCCTTGGATCAATCTTCAGCACTGAGGGAAGAAGAAAAAGGTAAGGGGAGGGATCAACTTTGCTTTTTGCTTAGATTTGATACACAATGACCAGAACCTTCCTCCTGAGCTAGCCATCATTGCTAACAAAACAGCAACCAAAACCATTAACTTTACCCTATGCGGTGCTACCCAACAGTGTATGATTCCTGTCTGATTACACATGGCCTTTTTATTTTTCATTTTATTTTAATTGTTAGCAGTGCTAGGGATTGAACCCAGAGTCTCTAGCATACCTTCTGCCACTGGACCGCACTCAGCTCCCTTCCTTTTTTGGTAAGACCTGGGTCTTCCCACATTTCCCAGACTCATCTCGAACTTGTGAACTTCCAGCACCAACCACCTGAATACTGTGATATAACATTTCATTCACTTAATGTCCCTAACCTCATTTCCCAGATGATTTTCTAGAGAATGATAACTTTTTGAGCATTTCACAGATGTTTCTGAAAAATAATTTTATATTAATGTTTTCCTGACTTAAGTATTCATAATACCCTTGGAATAGTTCTTAGTTCCTCTATTTCGATCTTTGAAATGTATCCACGGGTTGGCTTTCTTCCCTACTTTCACTAGTACTCTGGTCCAAGTAACCTTCCCTTCCTGAAGATTCTGGCAATGGCCTCTCCACTCTTTCTGCATAGCAGTCAGAACTGTTTAGTTAGAGACAGGGTCTTTCTGCATAGCCCAGGCTGGCCTTGAACTCATGGTAATCCTAATGGTCTTACTAACTACCCTGCCTTCATTTAAATCACAGCTGAGCAATTTTTATAATCTCATCTGTTTATTTTTCTACTTTGCATTTTATAAGCTTTAGTACTTTATGAAATTTCTATGACAAAAGTAAATTATAGAATAAGAATAAAAATATTTTTTTTAAATAAGGTCAGTCCTCCACCAGCTATGGACTTGTATCTTTATTGTAATGAGGTTTTTTTTTTTTTTTTTTTTTTTCTTTTTTTTTTTTGGTGGAACCAGGGATTGAACTCAGACACTTGCACTTGCTAGGCAAGCACTTATTCTACTTATCCATCTCCCCACCCTAGTAATGAGTTTTTCATGTATTTGGTACAGGGTCTCACTATGCAGCTTGGACTTGTAGTGATCCTCCTGTTTTTAGCCTCCCCAGTGCTGGGATTGCAGGTCTGCACCCCCACACCAGGTCTCTGTGGCTGGCTCAGCATGTCAGGGGGCGGGGCTGGCATAGCCTGCGTTGACAGGGATCAAACGCTGGTCATTGCACTTGCCTAGGTAGGTGCTTAGACTGCTGAGCTGTCTTCATGACTCTACAGTAATGGTTTTAGGAACAGTTTTCTAATCCTACAATAAATATTAATCAAATGAACTTCTTACTTACAACAGTCAGTAAACTAGAGTGTACCATACTAATAAATGTCTGGAACTTAACAGCCACCAACTTGAGCACCTCTTGTCGTCATAGATGCCAAAGGTAACATGTATTTTAATCTCATGATATCTCAGTAAATTTAGTGTTAAAATATTTATATGAAATTTTCTTCTCCTGATGTATATGCTGTTCTTGGCAGACTGGGAATGTCATTTTATTCTCCTTTCTACCTAGACATCCTCCAAGGTCCCAAATGGGTTACTGTGTTCATTCTAGCCTCCAGTTTATATAACATCGCTTCTATAAATCCTCTCCAGGGTTTACTGTCCCCCTCAGGATAAAGACAAAATACACATCTGGCAGGATTCCTGTGTTCTATTCTCCATCCTCCTCTCCAGCCTGTGTCTCATAAAGCCCACTGTCTTCCTGCAGTTGCTTTTGGGGTGCTTTCTTTAAAGTCACTGCTCATGGTAGGAGCTGGATCCTGTAGACTTCTCGTCTCCCCTTGTTTCCAAAACGTGGCTGCTGTTGTACAGAGTGAAGTCTCTATAGATATACTTTCCAGGATTCTCAGCTGCTGGTGCATGGCAGAGCCAAGGCCAGTAGGATCTGGACTCTTATCTGGAAAACACAAGCTTCTGAAAAAGAGACTCGCAAAGAGAAATGTCTTGGTCCCTGCCCGTAAGTGCAGTTGTATGAAGCTGTAATACTTGAACTGTGGCATCCTTTGAGCCGAAGGGAACAGGATAAAGCCAATGCAAGAGGACTAAGGAGAAAAAAGAAATGACCCTGGGGGTTTCATACCACCACTGAGTTAGCCCTGATACATTCTCTAAATCAATCCTGATCAAGATACTTCCCTGTTTCTTACTGTATGAGATAACACATTACTTAATCATTTAAATCTCCACTTGTTATACATTCTGTAACCAAAAAACATTTTTCTGAAGCTCTTACACAAAAAAACAAATTTGATGACCAGGCCAACTCTGGTACCTGCTGCTGAGGAACCCTGCTCATTCTTCTTCCTAGCACCTCCTTTGCCTCAGTTTTAAGGAAAAGTAGTTGTATCTTTCCTGGAAATGTAAAGTAAGTTATCTGAGGACAAGGATCATATCTGTGTGTGCTTAATTTTCCCAGTATCTATCCTAGTTCTGAACACATCATAGGCCCTGAAGGACATACAGAAAAATAAAAAATGAGTGAATGAAGCTAAAAGTTTTAACTGTCAAAAATGAGAAAAGGATGCCCTCTCTTTGTTACTTTTTACTTTGAAAAAGCCTCTTTAAATTATGTTTAATATTATTGTTCTCTTGGGTCTATGATTGTATTGCTTCCTAAAATTTCCTCTTTGATATGTGTCATTTCCGGAGGACCTCAATGAAATATTGTACATAAGGGATTCATACTGCTGACAAGAAACCTGAAAGCATAATTCTACTTTTTACTAGGATTGCATTAAAAAAATTAGTAACTCTTTAATTTCCTTATTTCTCACATTTCAAATACTGGATAGTAGCTTGAAACTAGAACAGAAATAGTTGGGTGTGTGCATTTATCATTTTATAATTTCAACCAAACAAATTATTCCAATAAGCTTAATATAATGTCTAAGTCCAAATACCATTTTATTGTTTCAATAAGAGTATTAAAATGTGAATCAAGTTTACTTTTTGCTTACAATTCACTCATGGTGGCCAGAAGAAACATTTGGCCTAGTCTTTCTGATGGCATGTGAAATTTACAGAGGATCTGAAGTTGTCTGCTTTTAATTTTTCCCCTTTACACATGGCTCTTTAATGAGGTATCCAGAAAAAAATAAATTAAAACCAGACACTTCTATCAGAAGTTTCACATACAATCACTATAGACATGACAAAATAATATCATTGCATATTGATTAGAAACTAATTTTTAAAAGCACGTCTTGTTTTTCACTGCTAATTTAATTGAAAATCTTAAACTAATACCTTATCATCTGATACAGTTATCATGACATCCTGAAAGACTATTGTAGCATTGTCAGCCTGTGAAATACTGATCATGAAGAATTGCACTTGAAATCATGTTTGGAAAACAAGAACCTAAACAATCAGCGTTCTTCAAAGTTTAATGTAATTTTCCCATAGAAAGTTGATCGCATGTTCTTTCACACTCTTGAATTCTGGCCCTAAATTTTCAACTACTTATATTTGATTCTCTCTTTTAGCTATTACTTTGATGAATTTCCTCTTTTCTTCTCTTAATTTTTGTCATTTTTATTGGCCCATGTGCACAATACCTAGTGACTACATTCATTGGGGGGATTGGCCCTGGACATAACTCATCTTGGTTCTTTCATTCTCTTCCCTTCCACAGGTCTCTTTCTCAAACATAAAACTTCAAAATGTTTAGTATTCCTCACCTTTCTTGTACTCCAAGATAATCCATTCCTTCCTCTAGTGTTATTTCTCTTGGCAATATGCTACCATCTTTCTTCTGATAGAAGATGTAATCAACTACAATATGCATACTTACTTTTTATACTATTAAGAAAGGAAAACAATGCAACACTTAAATCCTGTTACAGTCCCAATCATATATCTTTGTTTTAGAGAATTAAAATGCACATATCAGAAGTCAAGAAATAGTAACCATCCATTTACATGTATTTTCTTCCTTTTGTTATTAGTAATTAACTTTAAAAAACTATCTATGGAAGAAAGCCTGTGTGTTCCAGCCTCCTAATTACTAAAACTAGCTCACAGATAAGGTGATGGCCAATGAAATACAGATATCAGATGGCCACTTCTGAGCAATTGCCAGGAAACATGGGTACCAGTCACACCTTCTTTTCAATACTTTTATATCTTCTGTCCTGATATCTAAATGTAAATGTGACAACTCAGATAATGATTAAATCCCTGTATGGATGAGAGAATAGGAACTAGGAGGAGCTTAAATACTCCAACTCCCCTGATTCCTAAGAACTGCCAACCCATTGCTCTTACCGCAATATGCCAGATCTCACTCTGTTGATACGAACACTCTCTTCATTTTTTTCTCTTCCATTTATGCATGTGGTACAGGGTCTTACTCTGCAGCTCTGACTTGCAGTGATCCTCTTGTCTTCAGCCTCTGCAGGTGTGTGCCACATTGCCTGGACTCAGTCACTGGCGCAGCACACTTCCCAGGGTGGGACGGTGTGGGACTGGGAACTGAGGATTGAATCCTGGTCCCTGTGCTTGCCAAAACAGGTACTTAGTCCACTGAGCTATCTTGCTGGCCCCAGAGCACTCTTTTCTTATCCAGATTAAATTTTATGATCAGCTCTCCTGATAATTCTCTATTACTCCCTTGCTCCTCTTACCTCTTGTACTCGCCAAAACTACCATCTCCATGAGATGCAGTTCTCAAGCCTTGATCTACACCCACTAACCTGAACACTTCTGCTGTGGGCAAACACCAATCCATAACATTTTTGTCTTACCTCATCACAGAGCTCAAGTGTGCCATAGTGTTCCTCAGCAGAGATACTAAACTGGCCTAGGATCTCATCACGTTAATTTTCACACTTATGTAGCTGACCCTCTCACACCTTCTTTCCTAGCCTCAAGCATCTATCACTGCTTCTCCTCTCCTCAACATCTTATTTCTGCCTGCATATTTCACTAGGAAAATAGAGGCCATGTGAACAGGTCTTCAGACATCCCCTACCTTATCATTTACCAGCAGCTGTACTCCTATATTTGACTTTTCCTCCTGATACCGTAACTGAGCTATTCATTCCCTATCTAAAGTTAGTCTTTTCATTTATCCACAAAAGTCAATCCCATCCTGAGCCATCCGTCTAAGATATGACCCCTTCTCCTTTACCCATAAATGGCCCGCTCTTCTCTGAAATACTTTCTTTGGCTGTCAGCATGCTGTTATTCTCCCATTGAGAAAAAAACAATGTACTTTGACCCAGTTTCTTCCACTAGCTGCTGCTTCTCTCTTTGCAGCAGTATGGGGGGGATGGGGGGTACCCTACCTGTGATCCTTTTCTTCCTGTTCTGTGCTCAGCTGACTCTAGTCCTGCTTTCCCTCCTACCACTCCACTGAAAGCTCCCCTCCAAGGTCGCCAGGGATTTTTGTGTAGATAAAACTGAGACTTAGTCCTCAGGTTCCATGTCATTTGACCTATCAGTTAGTGTCGCTTCCCTGTCCAGTTCTCACTCAGTCCACTTGCTTCACTTGGGTCCTAGGACAGCACATTGTTCACGTTTCCCTCTTGCCTCAGTTGGCTGTTCTTTTCACTCTTGGGGCTTGTTGCTTCTTCTCTCCCCAGCCCACCAATGTTGGGGGCATCTAGGCTTATCCCTGGGTCTTCTCTTCTATTCCCTTATGGATCTCATCAGTTTTGCCCATATAAGAAGAGCTTCCACACACTTATTCTACAGCCCATACCCTTTGCTTTCTTGGCAGAATTATATTTTCACCTGCCTATTTCTTCCCCTGAATATGTAGTCAATGTTGCAAAACTAAAATATCCAAAGCAGAACTCTCAATTTCCCTAAAATCTGTTCCATTCACAGCCTGCCCTACCTTAACTGAGGGCAAATTCATTCTTCCAGTTGTGAAGCTAAAAGTGGTTAAGTTTTCCTTGACATTTCCCTGTCTTTTTGTGGTGCTCAGTCTGAAATATGCTAGAATGTTTCTGAAAAACAATGCCCAGAGTAGCCAAAAAGTCCCTAGGCATGAGCTTTGATGACAGCCAAGGGCCCACAGTTTCCAGAGATGACTTCAATGACTTCTGACCATTAACACTGGAAGAGGTCCAGAAGGACATAAAGAAGAAAGCCTGCGTGCCAGTACTAGAAGAGCACAGTGATATTTGCGACATCGTTAAAAGCCTTCTCAATTCCTTCATTCTTACCACAATAAATTCCTTTGGCTCTACCCTCAAAGAACCATTCCAATGTGACCATTCTCACCAACTCTTTTGCTAACACACGGATCCAAGCTATTGGCACCCCTTGCCAGATTGCTACAAATCTTTTAACATGTCTCCCTTCTTCCATCCTTGCCTGTGACAGCACGTTTTTAGTACAGTTGCCACACAGATTTCCAGAATATAAAGCAATTTATATCACTCCCTTGCTCAAAGCCCTTTGATGGGTCTTAGCACTGCAATTGGTATGTGTTCCATTATGACTCTTACCTCATCTGATGTTGCTCTCTCCTTCCTCTCTCTGATATTTCCTTAAGCAACTTCTCCTGTTAATAAACAATGTTCTGTACAGCTTAATCTCTCTGTCTGGAACATACTTGTCTCACATATCAACCTGGTTAACTCCTTCTACTCTTGTAGGATCAAATGTCACTTTTCTATTGAGACTATCCTTGACTTACGCCACATTCTATAGCCTGTGAGAACAAGCCAGTTTATGTATTTCAAACAGATGGCATATTATGGTTCAGAGGGAGAACATATCCCCTCAAAGCCTCATTCCTTCCTAGGTGGGGCTTCTGGAAAGTGATAGAAATGTGGGGCGCTATAGCTGATTTACTATAAGAAAGAAGGTTCTGGTAGGAAAAGGTGGCATGACTTGGCCAAGTGTATCTGCACCTGCAGCAACGCCCTACATTTTCTGCTTCCTGACTACAGTGGCCTGAGCAGCCATCCTCCACCCGGTCCCTCCTACTGTGCCGTCTCTGCCCTGGAGCCAGCCAACTGTGAACCAAAAATATGAACCCCAATAAATACCTCTTCTTTCAAGTGGTATTATTCCCAAGCAGTGAGAAAGTGAAATTTAGTTCAGTGACAGTCTACTTAATTCAAGAGAATTGAATTGCCGGAGGGCAAACCAGGAAGAGCAAGTGTCAACTCATACATTAGAATCATTAGGACTTGCTATTGCCCCAAGGGCTAAAACATCACAGGGAATAATGGCTGGGATTGGTGGAATCTGAAACGACAGCAAGAGCTGTTCACCTGGAGCTGAGATGGGGAGGGAGAGGATGTCCGACAGGAACTAACATCCTGAAAGAAATTTCAGGCACTGTGAACAATAAAGTCATTCCCAAGTTGAGGGACAGGGTGGGGTAGGGAGAGGTAGGGGATAAGTACAACTAACTTGGCTTTCAATTTGCCAGTACCTCTCATTGGCTAAGCCTACATAGAGGCCAGAAGTCAAGGGCAGGGAAAGAATCTACTCCCAAGCTGGTGAAAGCATAGCACATCACCCTATCTTGAAGTGCAAACTCCCAACCCTCACACTGATTAATCACTACTGCTTCCTTTCACCTTGCCCTCTTTTCTTGTCTCCCAGAATCCCTAGTTGTAAGTGACAAAAACTTACTGTGGCCACAGAAAAGGAAGTTACTGAAGATGTGTTGAGAGGAAAAAGAATCCCAAGAGTCTGAAGAGCTCAGCTATACTTAAGTAGGGCACTACTTAGGGGGATCTAGGCAAAAAGCAGGACCAATGCCAAATCAGGCAATAAAAGCTAGCCCAGGAATAGGGGTATGGTAGAGTGGCAAAATGTTTGCCTAGCATACACAGGCCCTAGGTTCAGTCCCCAGTACTGCAAAATGTAAAACAGAACACAACACAAGACAAAGAACAGCAAAAAATGGTCCAATGAGGATGTTAGTAGAGCTCTAAATGCAGGCTACATAGCTGCCTAGATCTCACACCTGGAACCTGGCCACTGGGGTCTGAAAATGTCCCCATGGCTACCATGACTGAGACCTGGGCCTTAGCTATCGATGGCTACCTGTCCATAATTCAGGGCCAGTGTGTCTTCACACCTCAATTTGAGCACACAAGTCTTTTGTTATAGCTTGCTAAAGGCACTCTTGCTTTTTCCAGTGATTTCCACTAGTGTTACCATTCAGTTGCTCAATGGTCTTTCTTCAAGACAGTTTTATCATGTGTTTTTACTTCTAATATCACAATTCGCTATCTTTCCAGCTTCTAATATTAATTTCCTCATTTTTTGATGCCCAACTGCTAAGACAATGTCACCAAATTTATAATTTTTAGCAGTACTTCACTTCCAATATGAAATGTGAAAAGATTTAAAATAATGTATTTCTTTCCAGGTGCGGTGGTGCACACTTGTAGTCCCAGCACTCAAGAAGCTGAGGCAGGAGGATCACAGCAAATTCAAGACCAGCCTGGGCTACAAAGTGAGCTCAAGGTCAGCCTGAACTACAAGAACCTGTCTCAAAAAAAAAAAAGAAAGAAAGAAACAAAAAACCCTCACTCATATAATATCTAATGTATGTGTTCCCACTTATTTTTGTTTGTTTGTATGTTTTTTAATTGGAACCTCACTATTCAGTACAGGCTGGCCCAAAATTCACTTATGCAGCCCAGCTTGGCCCCGAACTCTCTGCAATCCTCCTGCCTCCGCCTCCTAGTGCTGAGATCGCAGGTGTGCGCCCCAAAGCCAGCTGACATCCCTGTTGTGATTCTCCTCTACAATGTTCCTGGAATCAAGATTCACTCTAGCTTGTGGGCTCAGCCTCCATCATCACGTTTTCAATCTGCACCCTTGGAGACAACACGGATAAAGAGCGTAACAAATCATCTGCTGTGAGAGACTTTTCAAAGGCCAGGCTCGGCTGTCAAGTGTATCCTGTTAGCTGCAGCTCAGTCACAGAATTACACCTAAATTCAGAGGAGCCAAGGCAGTGTGGTCTAGCTGGGTGCTGAAGCTAAAGAAAAAAAATAAAAAGAAAAATGAAAAAGAAAGAGGTAAAAGCCAATTTTTTGAAAGGCCAGTCTATTTTTGCTATCCTGGGTGAAAGAAATGAAGGAATTTTCTTGGATCTCAGCTCTTTGAGAATTTTTGGAAAACATAAATGTGAGTAACCCAAGCAACACTGTACATCGGACCCTGGGAGATATTTTCTCCCTACTTTTCAACATGCACGTGGTTGACATTCTGGGAATATCCTTTTAACCAAATAGCATGTCCTGTGCAGTTGTTACCCCTGCTGGCCAAGGAGCAGGTCTCTTCTGTCATCAAGACTGTCCTGGAATCACTTGCAAACAAGCTGTATCACCTTTCAAATCTTTGCAGTGAAGTGTGCTATTTTGAAAAACTTATTGATTTGCTGATTAAGAGTTAATTAAGCATAAACGTCATAAAATAAATAATCTGTCAGTCAGGAATAAAAAATCATCTGATCCTGGTCTTTTAATTTTCAAATGACTGTTTTGTGCTGTTCCATTGTATTATGGGTGCTGGCAGTTAATAAGCATTGAAAATAATATTTTCAAGGAATGAAACAGAAACAGTGTTGGGTATTAAAAAGCGGACTCTACAAAAGTGCAATATTTTTTATAGTTAATTCAATGCTTTCAAAGTCAATTTTTCACCTTTTTTTTAAGATTCTTTTAAAAATGAGGAACATGATAAGCATCACCAACAGATCCTCCAGACAAATTAGTCTCTCTTAAGCTCTTCAAACCTAATTATGAGAAAAGCTGCCAACTCTGTTTGCTGAATCTTCTCTTTCCTCATTGCTCTGGAGTACCTCGTGTTAGACACTAAAGATGTTGAGCAAGAGGACTCACAGATTATATTACAGAAGGAATAATAATTTCTGGAAGACATCAAGATTCCAAAGCTTGCCTTGAAGTCATCAGTTAATCACGTGGCCCAATCACAACAATTGAGGAAAGCAGGATGGAGCTATCCCATGCCACTAAAAGGCTCAGCATACTAATGGCCCTTTGACACTACCAGCCATTCAGAAATCAGACTTTGTCATGCTGAAGAATAGACCACTCACTCCCAACAGGAAGCACTGGGGAGGCAAACGTGACAGTAATTCCCTGTCCGATAAAACTAAGGTATTGTTTTGAATTCCATCATATGTGAAAAGAATTTCCCAGTCATAAATTAAAAATATTCTTTCTTCATCTGTTAGTCACTCCATGTTAGAGGTGACTATTTGTGACAGATTAACATTAGATTCTAGGTGTTCTTTTTTTTTTTAACTAGGTCTCAGGAATTGGAATGAGGCCGCCTGCTGTATTTTGGTACGCGTAAGTTTGTTAAAGTTTGTAAATACAGCTAAGGAAAAGAAACACTAATACGATTCAATGACTTCCTATCTTTTATTAGCTAGATGCAGAGGGTGGTATTAGAACATGAGGAAGGTAAGGAATAATTTACTTCAATGTTACTTTTCGCTGTTCATATTTCCATACTTCTAAGCGATCTTGTATTAATGCACGACAAAACACTGGAAACAATTCAGTGCAAAGCCAGTTTAGAAAGCCGGTCATAGTTCTTGGAAACTTCGGGAGGTGGAGGGACCTACACATTAACACATCAAAACTAATTTGAAGAGGATTTAATTGATCTGTGGGTTGTCAAAGGAAGACTTCAGCTTGTAAATCAGGCAGTTGTCTGCTCATTACCTTTTCTTCTTTTGAAAACAGAGCGATATAATCTAAGTATTTTACATGTTTGTGTGTATTTATGACTTCCCAATATAGCTGCATATGGAGTGCCTCATTTTGCCCAATTGCCTTCTATTTGAATCATGTTTCAAAAGGGGAATATTTATTTCAGGGTGATCGTCTCTTATTCCGTGAAAGAGGGGGAAACGGTTTTAAAGCAGGGAGACTTCATTAAAGACCCTTGTAATCCCCATTGTGTCTGTGTATTCTCCTCATCAGTTTAGAGAATGTGATAAATATCTCATTGAATCAAACCTAGCACTTACTTTTTCAGGTCCTGATAATTTAAATGTGGTGCAGCAGCAGTCTACTCAGATACAGTAATTTGTTTACTACATTGAGTTGCTTTTGAATATTAACAAAAATCACTTGTAGTTCTTTTCAAAGTGGCCTGTTGGCTAGAACTAGGCTAATTTTTTTCTTATGTTTTCATTTTTATTGCACTGTGATATTTGGGGCAAAAGAAAAAGAAAGAAGACCAGGTTTTGTGACTCAATGTATTTTACTAAACCCAAGAAATGAATATTGTAAAAGGAAAATAAACTTGTAAAAGTTTCATTTAGTACTAAACACATTCCTTACACTCTCAACTCCAGCTTCATTTTCTTGCAAAAGCAAGTATTAGAATTTTTGAGCACTGCAGATTTACAATGATGTGGCTTTTATTTTTGATTTCTCAGTTATCTCCAATTGAAAAAGATGAACTTTAAAATTTTAATTTTCTCTTGCCAAGTTTCCACATGGTTTTAATTTAATGTTCATCAAGTGATAGCTTTATTACTCTGCTTTTCCCTCTTCTTGAAATATATTGGGTAATTATTTTGTCCCTTTTGAATCAACAAGAGTGAACGAAGTTACCAGAAGATTGCAAATTAACTAGATATTTTATTAGTTTGGATTCTTTAGTTTTAAAATTTCTTGGTTTTAACATTGAGGATTGTCAGAACAGTTGTCTTAAGAGAGAAAAATTACAGATATAAAAGGATTTATATATATATATACATATATATGCACACATATATGGTTGTTGTTGCTCTATTCTTGTCCTGGAAGAAGAAACACCTTATTGTAAAGTTTTTAATAAATTGAATAAAATTGATATTGTGGGTAATTTATGGGATGTCTGGAGTTGCACTCATTTCATAGTATTCATAAATAATTAAACTGTTACAAAACTCTATAGTAAATACATAATAGTGTAAGAGTACCAGTTAGATCATTCTATATGAAGTCCTTTGAAATAAAAAGTTGTCTCATGTTGTCCCTGATTTTTTCTGATGTGTCCAAATCGAAGTGCTTAAGGAGTACTTGGTGACAATGTTTTGTCTTCTTTACCAGTGCACATTTTTCTCTCTGTTTTTCTATTTTAAGGACTTGGATACTGGAAACACTTTTGAAGTAACTGTAAATACAGGAGAATGCTTTCGGTGGCACAGTCCTCACAAGCTCTCCTGCCCTGCTCTGTGATTTCCATCAGTGCAGGCAGAGGTTTAGGCTGCTTTACATTCTGCACTTTCCAGGCTGCCTTGCTTCTCCAGCTTGGTGAGCATTCCATCCCCTCAGGCTAGCAGGCACCCCAAATGGCAAGAGAAAGGCTAGGTCCTCTTGGAACATCAGTTTGCTCCACCATAAGTCATTTAAAACTTCATCCTGCTTTGAAAATACAGATGTATTTGAAGCACAATGCAAAATTAACACTTGTTTAAAACTTCAAAGAAATTTGGAGCCACAGAGCTCCTCCAGGCGTCATCCACAGTTCATTTGCTGCTGTTGTCAGAGTGCTCAAGTCGAAATGTGTAAGAAACCCTGATTTAAAACACAGGAATGTGAAATCAGTTTTTTCTTTCCTAACTTGAGGGCAGTTCGTATATGTGTCATTATATTCAAGGAGTTATCTTAATCCTAGATCTTCAATTTCTGAAACTTGGGCTTTTGAACAAGGGAAATTTCAGAACAACACTATGAGCTCAACTGCAAGCCAGCTTGGGCCATTTGTAGTATTTCAAGATTACTGAATTACTGAGGCACACGTTTGGAAGTAGTGACAGTTTTCTGTGTGTGTGTTTCTTTCTTCTTTTAAAACACTGAGGGGGGCCAGGGAGATGGCTCAGTAGAATAAGCGCTTCCCTGGCAAGTGCAAGGGGCTGAGTTCAATTCCTGGTTCCACCAAAAACAAAACAAAACAAACAAACAAAAAACATTGAGGGGCCTGGAAGATGGCTCAGTGGGATAAGCACCTCCCTGGCAAGCGCAAGAGCCTGAGTTCATTCCATGGTTCTGCAATAAATACATAAATGGAACATTGAAAACAGTTATCCCATTGGTAAAAAGAAAAAAAAAGGACTTGTTTATTTGAACACATAAATATAACAATGCAGAAAAGGAAAGAGAAGAAGCTAAAATTTACCCTAGGTCTCATCATTGTAAGAATAACCCTGTTTGTTCAACAAAATGTTCGTTGGATTACTGTTATACAATTGAAAAAGCTTAATAACACAGAGAGAGAGAGACATAAAAATAAATGTTATTTACACATACATTCTTTTTATTATTATTATTACTATTATTATTATTATTATTTTGATACTGGGGATTGAACTTAGGTATGATTTATCAGTAAGCTATACCCCCAGTCTTAAAAAAAATTTTTGGACACAGGGTCTTTGCTCCCTAACTACAGGTGAGCACCACCAAACCTGGCTACTTGCCTTTTTTTCTGATTTAAGAAGTAAAAGACAGAGCCGGGCGTGGTGGCGCATGCCTGTAATCCCAGCACTAGGGAGGCTGAGGCAGGAGGATTGTTGTGAGTTCGAGACCAGCCTGAGCTACAAAGTGAGCTTAAGGCCAGCCTGAACTGCACAGTGAGACCCTGTCTCAAAAAAGACAAAAAAAAAAAAAAAAAAAAAAAAAAAAAAAAAAAAAAAAAAAAAAAA
>PVKA01005354.1:0-41798 GCA_004027165.1 Ctenomys sociabilis | reverse complement strand
TTGAACTTATTCCTTGTTTTCAACCATGGCTATTTAATATATACCATGCACTTAGCTTTTTCTCCTGTGTTTCTTTCTAGAGAATTTTGGTCTTGTTATTCTACTACCTAAGTTGTCTTTGTGAACTTTAAGTTTACCCCAGCAGCACCGCACTTACCTAGCAAGTTGGGGGCCCTGGGTCCAATCCTCTAGATCACAAAAACAGAACAAAAATATATGAATTCTCTTTATTTGCCTCATTTTTGTACTTGTTCCAAAATAATAATTCTTTGATCAGAAAGACTTCTTTACTTTGGTTAAGGAATTCATGTAAAAGAGCTTTTTACTTCTTCAGTGAAGCTAATTAAGTAGCTGTGATTTCCATAGACGAACAGATCTAAGATAGGACTTCTTAGAGGCTTTAAGAAATGACTAAAATGGAATAAATTCCTTATCTGATAATAATGGGGAAACAGTTGGAATTAGTTGATTAGGTAAGAACATAATAATTTCTAGGAGTAAAGACATGCAAAAATCTATGTAGTGCTTGACTATGTTTTTTTATTGAGAGAACAAATTATAATTAAAACAGAAAAAAATTACAAATAAAACAGAATTTCATTTAACAGAATAATATGAATTTCACAGTACTTGTTGTAATACATGGTGCTGTCTTCCAACCAGTTATTCATATTATCAGATATATGCAAGTAAAATTGGAAGAAGAAAAAAAAGTAAAGAAATGTTTAAGAAGAGAAAAAGTACAAACAATTGAAAAGAGGAGACAAAACAAATTAAGCCTTAACTGCTCTTTTCCATAGACCAGCAGAAATGCACAGTACAGTTGTCCAAACCATCCTGCTCACATACATAGATAAATCTCTTTCCCTCACTCCCTTGCCTGTCCTTCTCCTCAACTCAGTAACTTTTTCCTTTTGAATAAGTTCATTCCCTTTTCCCAGTATCTTCTGGGCCCTTCAGATTTGATTTTTCTCTTTCAGGTTCTCATACTAAGGAGACAATGCAATGTTTGCACATGTGGGTCTGATTTATTTCCCTTAAGAGTATGTTCTCTAGTTGTATCCACCTACCAATATTTTATAGCTAACTAATACTCCATTGTGTAAAAATATCACATCTTCTTTATTCATTTTTCAGTTGATGGACATCTGGGTTGTTTCCAGATTTAGCTATGACAGAATAGTGCTTGTTGGATTATGTTAAAACTCAGTATTTCTATCCATTCAGCTAATATCTTTTGAGGACTTACTAAGTGGCAAACACTATCTTAGGTGGTAGATGAGCTGTAATGAACACCATTGACTTCATTCATGGATTTAGAAATTTAGAACACAGCAGGTATTAATGTATTGATGTTAGAATGGATAAAATAAGTGTATTCTTATCATGGGTAAGAAGAGGTTGCTAATGCAAGCCAATATTCCTTAGAGTGGTAGCAAAGAAAACATTGATTTGATTTCCTTTTCATATTCCATATTAAAAGGAAGTCAAATTTTTTATCCCATAGTATTTAGTTTCACAAAAAAAGGCAAGTATAAAAGCTTAAATTTTTACTTACTGGATTAGGTATTTAAAGTGTGGACTCTTGGCTGGACATTTTGTTTTATTATTTTTTAGATTAAATAACATTTATAATGAATGCATTTTTAAAAAGCTGTCAAAATTAGTCTTTGAAAGTGTATATACTCTTTTGTACAACTCATTCTTCACACACTTCTGGAGATGCCGGACAAACTTTTAAGTATTGAGAAAATATGAGATTTAGAAAACAATTTAATTTTTTGGCTTATTCCCTAAGAAAATTCAAGTATTAAAACTAGGGTCAAGGCAGGTTTGGAGGCATAGGTCTGTAAACCCCATTGGAGAGCTAAGGTAGGAGGATGAAAAAGTTTAAGCATAACTTGGGCAACTTGACTTTAGTAGGTCTGTATCTTAAATAGTAATAGTAATAATAATAATGATAATGATGATGATATTAAATAAAACAAGAACTGGGGATGTGGCCCTGGGCAAGGACCTGAATTCAATTCCCAATTCTGCAAAGAAAGCAAAGCAAAGCAAATCAGGATCAATTATGAGGTCGAAGAACAATGTTATGCCCATGCAGTGAATAAATAACAAGATTCTGGTAATAATATTACAAATTTTATAAATATTTATGATTTAGAAAAAAATCTGAGGCTGTGCCTTTGACTTTAATCTGAAGCATGTTACAAATCAATATAGAGGGCCAGCCAAAGAGCTCAGCAGATTAAAGCATCTGCAAGCAGGTACAGAGGCTGGAGGTTCAATCCCCAGGCCTGCTGTGCTGGCCCTGCCTCCAGGACACACTGAGACAGCAATTGAGACTGGGTGCGGTGGTGCATGCCTGTAATCCCAACTCTTGGTAGGCTGTAAACAGGCGGATCACTATGAGTCCAATCTAGTAGTGAGACCCTGAACACTCTGTAGACCCTTCCCTAAAATACACACAAAACAAAACACAAGCCAATATAGATAAGGGAAACTTGAATAAATATAATAATTTAGAATTTTTAAAATAAAATTCTTATTTGCAGCAAATCACTACTTTGAAGGTTTTTGTTTTTTCCTTTAACTTTTTTCCTCTCTACTTCCTCTACTTCTCCCTTTTCCTCACTCTTCTTCTCCTTCTCCTCCCCTTTCTACCTACATTGTTTTCTTCTTCCTCTATTTTTTTTTTTTTTTATAATAATGGAGCTTTGTCCCAGGGAGCTTTGCACTGAACTATGTCCCCAGCCCTTGAGACATGGTCCTGCTAAGTCACTAAGTTGCTCAGGTGGTGTTGAGGCTGTGATCCTCCCTCCTCACCTTTCATGGTGACACTGAAGGTATAAAACACCACATCAACTAAAGACTTCATCGTCTCAAATTGACAAAATGAATCAACCATTACAAAATTCTAGGGCATAAACAGCTGCTGTAGGGCATGATCTCTACTCTCTAGCATTTAGAACTCATGAGTCACTAGTTAAGCTTGTAAATTTCTCCAGTTGATACAATATATCTACCATTACAGAGGGAAAATCTGCTTCCAAAGTTATCAGATTCAAATCTCATATTAAATAAAAAATGACATACAAAGTAGCAAAAAATATGGTCCACTCAGAGGAAAAAGTCAACAGAAATTATGTTTGGCAAGGAGCTGGCAGATGATCTGCTAGACAAAGATTTAAGAAGTACTCTCTTAAAGATGTTCAAGAAGGCCGGGTGTGGTGGCGCATGCCTGTAATCCCAGCACTCGGGAGGCTGAGGCAAGAGGATTGTTGTGAGTTCAAGACCAGAGCTACAAAGTGAGCTTAAGGCCAGCCTGAACTGCATAGTGAGACCCTGCCTCAAAAAGACAAAAAAAAAAAAAAAAAAAATGTTCATGAACCTAAAGGAAGATGTGGAGAAAATCAAGAGAACAATGCACACAAAAAATAAAAAAAAAAAAAAAAGAAAATCAATAAAGACAGAAACCTAACTAGAAAGCAAAAATAAATTCTAGAGCTTAAAAACAGAAAAATAGAAATGAACGGTACACTAGACACATTGAAAGGCAAAGTCAGATAAACAGAAAAAAAATGAGTATATTTGAATAATGAAAATGATTCAGTCTGAGGAAAAAAAAACAGACTGAAGACAAGTGAACAAACCCTTAAGGACTTGTGGAATATCATTGACTAGACCAAGATATACATTATGAAAGAGAATTTGAAAAAGCTGAAAATTTTCCAAATTGTAATGAAACACATGAATGTAAACATCCAAAGAGGCAGACCTATGCGCCACTGTCGGTGCAGACCTCCCTCTCCTCTAGCTATTAGCTCCCTGCTGCCCTGCTCTATATCAGGGTGGCACTGGTTTCCTGAAAGCAGAGCAGGTAAGAGCCACAGGGCCCGCGCCCCGCAGCGACGCAGCAGCAACGCTTTCTCCAAGCCCCAGCATTCTTGGGCACACTCATAGTGGTCCCAGGTGGTGGGGGTGCCAGGGTAGGTCGGGTTCCAGGGTAGGGGTGGCAGAGTAACTAAAGGGGGAAGGGAGATTGCCCTGCTCTTAAAAGCTGAGAGGGATGGGAGGGGAGTAGGCGATGAGTGGAGATTCTGGGCTTGTGGGCCCTGGGTGAGGAGAGGAAGGGAGGAAGAGAGGAAGGGGTTTGGGTCAGTGCTGAGCGCTAGGCTGGTGCTGCTGGACTTTTCCCCTCTCTGCAAGTCTACTTGGTCCAGAGCCAGGCGGTGGTCCTGGAAGGAAGAAGCGAGGAGCCAAGAAGGAGACAAAGCTAGGCCCAGGAAAATGAAGAAATGGAGCAGCCTATACAGAATAGAGAGGAAGACCACCTTTAGCAGGACCCTTTGGGAGGAGGTGAAGGCGGCCAGCGTGCAGGAAATAACGGACGACAAGGTTGCCAACTTGCCCCTGATTTTCGAAGGGCCATACCCAATAGGCAGATCAATGATTGGATGGGTGGAGATGGAGATGATATGGAAGTGTTCATGGAGGAGATGAGAGAAATTAGGAAAAAACTTAGGGAGCTACAGTTGAGGAATTCTCTGTATATTCTTATGGGGGAGCTCTCCAATCACCATGACCATCATGATGAATTTTGCCTTATGCACTGACTTCTACCATGTTCCATGAGATTGATGAGATTGATACTGTGATTCCTGCTATTTTCATTGCATTTTCCTTATATGCCTTTGTTGATCCATTTGCTGTGAACCTTTTGTTATTTCCACGTGTCAGGTGGGTCTTATGTGGCCAGCTTCGAATTGGAGATTGCTTTACATGCATCTAAATTTCTGTCAACAGTAGAATTCTATATATTTGCATGAAAAAATGTGAAGTCAATAAAGCACTTAATAAGCAATGTAAAAAAATACAAAAAAACAAAATGAACTCCAGTGAAGATGAACTAAAAAAAGGCCTACATTCAGACACATTATAGTCTAGATAAGAAAGGAAGAAAAGAAAGAAGGAAGGAAGAAGACTCAGCCAACTGAGTATAATAAACACATATAGAACATTCATATATTCTTTTCTAGACAGGCAACATGCTGGACTATAAGCTAAGTCTCAAAATTAAAATGAAAGATAGTATATAAAGTATTTTTTTACAAAAGGATAAAGTTAGAAATCAATTGAAACAAAGCCAGAAAATTTAAAATGTTAAACAACCATTGAATATCACAAAGCAAATTAGAAAACATTCAAATAGAAACAAAAATGAAAAACAACATTTCAAAATTTACAGGTTAGCACTGGTGACACAGCTCAGCAGCCTAAAGTGCGTGCTTAGGCAAGCACAGGGACTGCAGTCCCATCCCGGGGCACCACATCCTGTGCCAGTCCCATGCCCCTAGGCGGGCTGAGGCAGGAGAGTCCAGGTGTGGTGGGACACACCTGTAATCCCAGTGCTAGGGAGGCTAAAAGCAGGAGGATCACCATGAGTCTGAGGTGTGTAGTGAGACCCTGCAACAAGCAAATACATTTATAAAAAAGAATAAGAAGAAAGAAAATTTATGGGATACAGTGAGAAGCAGTGCTAATTTTAGTTGTAATGACTCACATTAAAAAGCAAGTAAGATCTAAAATCAACAGCCTAACTTTGGGATGTACAGAACTAGAAAAAATAACTAGCTCAAAGTGATAGCAGAAAAAAATGAAACAATAAAGATGAGAGCAGAAGGTGACAGAGAAGAGGTAACAGAATAGAAGGACAGCAGAGGAAAATCAGTGAAAACAAATGGTTCTTTGAGAATCTTTCAGCTAAACGTGAAGAGGAAAGCTTTAAATTGCTAACAGTGACACTATTGATTGCACAGAACTGAAGAGTATAAGAGAACATTATATGACAACATTGGACAAATTGGGTAATATAGATGAAATGAATGGATTGCTAGAAGTATAACTTCTGCCATGTCTAAATCCCAAAGAAATAAAACATTAGAATAGAGTCCTAAATGTAACTGGTAACTGGGTAAGTAAAAAAAAAAAAAAAGTAAGGAAATTGGATCAGTAGTCAGAACTCTCCTGATAAAGTCTTGAAATCATGGAACAGAAAGACACATGACACACAACAATTTAGGAAGAGAAAGACACTAGTTCAACATAATGAAAACTATGTATGAATGGCCACAATGAATATCATATTCAATAGTGGGAAACTAAATGCTTTTCTGTTAAGATCAAGAGCCAGGCAAGGGTGCCTGTTCTCATTTCTGTTTAGTATTGTACCAAACATTTTAGCCAGGAAATTAAGTAAGTTGGAAAGGGAGATGTAAAATGATTTTTTTTCGCTCAAAATATAATAATATATATAAGAAAACCTTAAAATTTCCCCAAACAGCTTTTAGAACTAATAATGAATTCAGCAAAGTAGCAGGATCTCAAGTAAACACAAAAAGCCACATGTGTATGACCAATCAACAATCTGAAGAAAAAGTCATGAAAATAATTTTGTTTATAATAGCTTGAAAAACAATAGAATAGCCATTAAAGTATGCAAAAAGTTGCACAATATAAGTCATAAAACATAGTTAAGGGCCAGCCAAAGAGCTCAGTGGATTAAAGCACCTGCTTAGGTAGATTCAGGGGCCAGAGATTCAATGCCCGGACTTGACGTGCCAGCCCCACCCCCAGGGGCACACTGAGTCAGCAACTGAGACTGGGTGTGGTAGTTCGTGCCAGTAAAATCCCAATGTGTGGGAGACTGAAAACAGGAGGATCACTATGAGTCCAGTCTGTGGAGTGAGACCCTATAGACTCTGTATTAACTTAAAAAAATAATTAAAAGAAAGTAAAGAACGTTCATATATGGGAAAGTTTTTAATATTGTTAAGAGCTCCATACCTCTGAAAATGATATACCAACTTGATACAGTCTTATCAAAAACCCAGTGTGTTTTCTCTTTGCAGAAGTAGAACAACCTGGTCTGGGGAAATAATTCAGCAGTCTAAGCACGTGCCTGTCAATGACCAGGGTTTGATCCCTGTTTGCGGGTATGCTTTGCTGTCTGCCAAAGCTGGATGTGGTCGCATATGCCCATAATTCCAGTACTGGGGAGGCTGAGACAGGAGGATCACTATGAGTCTGAGCTGTATAACCAGATCCTATACCAAATAAACAAATAAATAAAAGATTTTAAAAAGTAGAACAGCCCATCCTAAAATTCATATGAAATATTTTATTTCATTTGGTACTAGGCATCAAACTTGAGATCTTATGCTTGCCAGGAAGGTGCGTATGCCTCTGATCTACATCCTCGGCCCTCATATGAAATCTTAAAGGACGGTAAATAGGTGAAGAAACCTTAAACTTAGTAATAAAGATGAAAAAGAAAAACACTTCCATATTTCAAAAATTATTAGAAGTCTCCAATATCTAAATGATGCCATATATAGAAGAACAGGTATATAGAGTCAGCAATGGAATAAAATAGAGAGTCCGAGGGACTACAGAGATGGCTCAGTAGAATAAGCTCTTCCCTGGTTCTCCCAAAAAATTAAAAAATAAAAATAAAAATAAAATAAATAAAATAAAATAGGGAGTCCAGAAATGAATCCTAGAATGTAAATCTTGATATTTCTGGGAATATTGAATATCCACATGCAAAGGCATGAAGCTGGACCTTTACCTAACATTATATATAAAAACTCACTCAAAATGGATCAAAGATTTCAATGTAAGACCCAAAACTGTTTAAAAATTGAGAAGAGAAAAACTTCAAGACATCAAATTTAACCATGCTTTCTTAGATAAGACACTAAAGGTACAGGTAATAAAAGAAGAAAAAAGTTAGACTTCTTGAAAATAAGACAATTCACTCATCTAAATATAATAGCAAAAAATAAATACAATAACAGAGTTGTTATGGTTTGTGTCTTGTTTCCCACAAAACCCCATGCAATCATAGGGTGGCTTCCAGAGTTTGTGATTTATTCTTGATCCAGTGCAGGGATTGCAGATGTGAGTGCTACACCCTGGGTAGGTAATCTGCACTACAATGCAAGGAGGAGAGAGGCTAGCTAGTTTCCTGAGCTTCTGCCACTCTCTTGTTATTCGCTGCTGCCATGAAGGGCTGCCCTCTGCCCTGTGCTGCTCTGCCTTGCAGCTAGCTGAATATGGACTGAAACCTCCACTAATTGTTAAGCAAATAAACTTTTCCATCCTTAATTTTGGATATTGAGTATTGTGTCCAGCAATGAGAGAAGGGTAAGCAAAATAAGGGTAAAAATGATACCCCAAGAATTGGGATAAAATATTTGAAAGTCTCATACATGAATGAGGATATCTGTAATATGTAAGAACAACCTCTAATACTTAGAAACACAGTAAAGAACCTAATTAAAAATGGGCAAAGGACATTTCATAACAAGATGTATAAAAGACCAGCAAACAAGTAAACAGATATGTTCCATATCAGTACTAATGAGGTAAGTGTCTGTGAAAACTACAATGGAGTCATGGCTCATACCCTTCATGGTGACTAATATTAAAAAAAGGAAGGAAGGTAAGAAGGAGGGAAGGGAGGGAAGAGGGAAGAAAGAAAGGAAAGAAAGGAAAAGTAAAAGATTAAAGGAAGGAAGGAAGGAAGGAAGGAAGGAAGGAAGGAAGGAAGGAAGGAAGGAAGGAAGACAGTAAGTGTTGGTAAAGATGTGGAGAAATTTGGACACATGCATATGTACTCAAGTGAATTAAAAGGGACCAGAACACCTATCTGTGTACACTCATGTTCACAATGGCTAAAGTGAAGACTTAATCCAACATTGGTGCTGATGCATGGATGGAAGAGCAAATGCAGCCCCTACAGAAACACACACACAGACACACACACACACAGAGACACACACACACACATATACACACATATACACACAGGCACACAGTGGAACTGCCTTAAAAAGGATGACATATGCTACAATGTAGACATAATTTGAGGACATTATGCTAGGTGAAATAAACTGGTCACAAAAGAATATGTACAATGCCACTTACTCGAGACTGCAATAGTAATCAAAATTATTTAAAAAATGACATGATGGTATCCAAAGCTAGAAGGAAAAGAAATAGGGTGTTATTATTTAATAAACACAGATTTCAGTTCTAAAAGATAGAAAGAGCTATGGAGAAGGATGGTGGTGATAATCTCAAACACATTTGATTAAATATGCCTTGAATGTATGAGGTGTGATGGAAACGTGAGTGTCTGAATTAGGAAAAAAAAACTAATTACAGTAAAAGCCCTATCACTGTTAATCCTCCTCAAAATATTCTCTTCCTTGGTTCAAATCCACTGTGCCATCATTCTTGCCACTTTCTAAAGCAGTTCTAGAATTCCTTTTTCATGAGTGTCTACAGTTGTGTTGTTGCAGTTGTGTCACTGTCCTGAATCAACTAAAACCATCTACCTTTCACAGTCATTTTGACTGGGCAAGAGCCAGAAGTCACATGGTGCCAGATCTGGTGAATAAGATGGGTGAAGACATATCATGATGCTTTTGCAAGCCTATTTTCCCATTAGGTGACACTTGGTGGAAACATTCACCATAGTTTTGATCACCTCTTATATGACACTCATGAAAGGATTTCCAGAGCTGCTGCAGAAAGTGGCACAAGCAGGGCTGGCAAGATAGCTCAGTGGAGTAAGTGCCTGCTTAGACAAGTGCAAGGACTAGGGTTCAATCCCTGGCACCACATGCCATGCCAGCCTCACCCCTAGATGTGCTGAGCCGGCTACTGAGACCACACAAGGTGGTGCATGCTTGTAATCTCAGTGCTGGGGGAGGCTGAAAACAGGAGGATCACTATTAGTCTGAGTGGTGCAGTGAGAAACTATACCAAATACATAAAAATAAAAGGAAACAAAATGGCAAGAACAATGAGAGAAGTATGTTCAAAGTGAGGGGGAATATTTTGAGGATTAATTGCAATGTTACATTTAATGTAATAAATTATTTTTATTTGAGCAATCACTGTTATTTGAGCAATCACTGTGTATTTTGCATCTAGTGCTGCTAAGTTATACGGTGAAAAATGGTTGACATGGTAGCTATGGTTCTGAATTCCACAAAAATCAATGTTGTTGATATTAAGAAATGGAGTGTATGGAATAGTGATTAAGTCATTAGGGCTATACCCTCACTAATAGGTTGTTACCTTACAAAAAGTCTAGAGCCATCCAATTTTTACTCTTTCACTATCTGGCTCTTCTGTTATGGGACAACACAACATTTGTCCCTTCTGGAGCCCACAGTGACAAGATGTCACCTTGGAGGCAGACAGCACTTCTTAGCAGACACCACCCTGGCCAATGATTTGATATAGGACCTTCCAATTTTCTTGACTGTGAGGACCAAACAGCATTACTATAAATTACCTAGCCTCTAGTATTTTGCTATAGCATCATGAACAGACTAGAAAATGGTGAGTTCTATTTTATTTATATTTTACCACATTACACAAGCTGGCGGGGGGAAAATCCTGAGTACTGTGTTTGTCAAAACCAAGGATATCATGCTGTAGCAAACAGTATGTTTTGTCAATGGAATGAAAGGGTAGAAGCCATAGATGGCTGGACTGACCCTTGCAGGCAAGAAACCTCAAACGAGAAGAGCAAGAAGTTACAAAAGGAAGCTCTCAATCCCTAATATATTTGTCTTGTTTCCACTTTTTACAGAGGGAGCCAAGAAGTTCCTTGAGCTGCTTAAGCATACCCAGCATCAGGAGAAGCCGGGTCTTCACAGTGAGAACACAGGGCAGTTGCGAGGCTTCTAGAAATGGCGAGAAGCACGCTGACCATGGTGACTGACTCCTGCATAGGGAATGCACCTCACCGGGCCACATCACTTCTGCCTTTGCCTGGGATGGCAGCAGCAGTCCTCCTGCAGGTCATGCTCTTCTTCCTTTCTCTTTAGTTGATGCACTAAACAGAAGAAAGGACCTTCTTTGTATTAAAATTTTCAAAAATTATTTATTTGGCACAAGGTCTCACTACACAGTGAGAAGTCATAGTGATCTTCCTGTCTCAGCCTTCCCAGTGCTAAGATCACAGGCATGAGACACGTCCTGTTTCAGGGCGGGACCAGCCCAGCATGCAGTACTGGGTATTGAACCTAGGTTCTTCCACTTTCCAGGCAGGCACTTAGACTGCTGAGCTATTTCCGCAGTCCCAAGACAGAACCTTTTTATATTAAAATTTGATTATAGCCTTGTCCTCTTTGAACTCTAGACTGCTTCCAATTATAGCTCAGATAATATTTGAAGTTTTTCGTGGTTTTGCATAATCCAGCCCCTGTCTGCTTCCCCAGCTTCATTGTCTTTCACTTTCTCCCTCACTCAGTTTCAAGTTCAAAAGTCTTGCTGGTTCTCAGATAAACCAAGCTCTTTTAGCCCCAAGAATATTAGTGCACATTTTCCCTGGCTACGTGGGACAATGCTCTCCACAGCTTCCATAACTAAGTCATTGATACTTGCCAAGTTGTGCTTGACTTTTACATCTGAGCCCCAGTGATTCTCCAGTCTAGTTTAGGTCATACATCCTTATAATATAACATTTTGTCCTTACACACATTACTGGTGTAAGTTAAAGTTATTCAAACCAATACTGATTTTAATAGAATTATTACTATTATTATTATTATTATTATTGAGATTGAATCCAGGAGCACTCATCACTGAGCTACATTTTCAGCCCTATTTATGTTTTATTTTGAGACAGGGGCATCTCTAAGTTACTGAGGCTGGCTTGGAACTTGTGATTTTTCTGCCTCAGCTACCCAAGCAGCTGGGATTTCAGGTATTCATCATCATACCTGGCGTTATTATTTATTTTAATCAAGATTCAAAGCTTTATTAGGACAGGGATTATATCTGTCCTATTTCTGAATTCTATATTTGTTATCCATGACTCATAGCTGGGGCTTAGTAATTTCAGCTGTGACAAGGTCAACCAGAAACCTTGTCATTGCTTCCATGTTTAATTTGAGCCAGGACTCAGCATTTTGCTGTATATACCAAACTTCATGTCTAAATCGAAGAAAGAGCCAATTCTGTAGATTTTACTGACTATGTTTTGGGGAGAGGAAAAAGAAGTGCATGGCCTGTCACACAGTGAAGATTACTTTGAAATATTTACTGTGAGGCATTCCTGTGCTTCTCTTCAAGCTTGCTTGGCTTGTCAGCTTCCTCTCTAGCTTTACAGACCTCAGCCTCCATCCCTCTGATTTCATCACACCAGCAAATGTTCTCCTTGTTCAGTCTTTCATGCAGATTTACATCTTTCTCTTTATGCTAGTTTCTGGGATGCTATAACAAAGTGACACAAACTTAGTTGAAAAAAATAGGATTTTGGGGCTGGATCTAAAGCTCAGTGGCAGACTGTTTGCTCCTCAGCCCTCCAAAAATATTTCTGAACAATGATTCATAGTTTTAGACTGGAGGTCCAACATCAAGGTCAAAGCTGGTTGTTTTTAAGGCTATGACTTTTCTGTGCCTCTTGTCTAGCCTCTGGTGGTTTTCTGGCAATCTTTGATGTTCTTTTCTGGTTTCTAATTTCTGACTTTAGTTTAATGTGGCTTTCCCACCATACCCAAATCTCTCTCCCTCTCTCTCTCCATCTCTATCTCTATTTCTGTCTCTCTTCTCTCTGTCTCTGTTTCTCTCTCTCTCTGTTCCCTCTGCCCCCTCCTGCTACTGAGGATCTTAGACAAGTTTTCTACCACTGAGCTATACCACAGCTCCCATATTTTCTTTAAATACACAAATTATACTGGTTTAAGCTCATTCCTACATGACCTCATCTCTAGTTAACATTGGCTGTAGCTCTATATCTATAGAAGATCACATTCTGAGGTATTAGGAGTTAGGACTCCAACTTAAGATTTTTCAGGAGATAGAATTTGTTATAGTTTAAATCTAGATGTGCCCCCAAAGCCATATGAACTCAGAGGTGGGGCACTGGGAAGGTGATTGGGTCTCAGGGGTGAGAAGATTGTCATTAGACTAGTCCCCAGATGAGCTTGCTGCTGACTTGCAGGTAGGAGGTGGGATCTGACCAGAGGGGCATATCTCTTCTCGCACCTCTCTTTCCTCTCTCTGCTTCCCATAGCGGTGTCACCAGCTGCTGCCCATCTGCCACACCTCTCTGCCACGCCACCCAGCCTTGGAGCCACGTGAAGGTGGACTGAAACCTCTACAAACTGGAAGCCAAAATAACCCTTTCCTCCCATAAATCGTGGGTTTGAGTATTATGTTTCAGTGAGGAGAAAGGAACAAAGATACGGTAATTCAGCCCACAGCAGTCCCCCTGCTCCTCACTCTTCGCAAAAAGTGAAGATTCTTTTTCAGACCTCTCTTATGTTCCAAAGCTGCTGGAAGGTGAGAGGTATAGCACATATATTTTATTTGTACAAAATGAATTCTTGTTTTTCCAAATAATTTCTTTTTATGAGTTATTGAACCTCAGAAATTAGTTTTTTTCCTATTGAATTGTTATCTTAAGAAAATACAGATTTGATAGCATCATTCTGCTTGAAGTCTGAGGGTAGTAAATGTCTTATCACTTTTGGGAACCGTGGTATATTTAGTACCTGGCTCTTTTCTAGAAACTTAGTAGGTGCTCACAAATATTTCTTAATGCAGTTAAAACCGTAATGGCTGCTTTTCCCTTACAGAATGAAGACCAGATTCATCTGCATAACCCACACCAATTTGAATGTACCCTATCTTTTTTGCTTAGCGTGCTCTTCCACCATGTAAAACCTTACACCTTATTCTTTAGTCACAAAAATCATTCTGCTATGACTCCATAAGAGCACTCTCCACTTCAACCTTGATTTTTAAATTCAAACACTTCCCTTTATCTGCAAGGTGTTTCTATTGTCTAGTTATCCAGCCCAGCTCAGTCAGTTCCTGCTTTCTCCTGTGATAGTTTTCCTCTTTTATCTATGACAGAAATTAGTGTCCTTTTTAGGTAGCTTCGTGATGCACATATATTTTTCAAAATAGAACTGAGAGTAGAATTAGAATTATGCCTGTCTCTCAAGGTAAAATCCTTGCATGGCCAACGGCATGGTAAATTCATTTTTAACACAAAGCCAAGCACTCTATGTTCTTTCTTTCGTTTTTCTTTTTTTTTGGTACTGGGAATCAAATTCAGGACCATATGTCTGTCAGGCAGGTGCTGTGCCAAGGCCCACTATCTTCTAGTATGGATATTGTTGTACTTGAAATGACTGTCTCCCACAGGCCTTGCATGGAAGGCATGGTCCTCAGCACATGGTGCCACTGGAAAATGATGGGGCTTTTAAGAGGCGGGGCTTAGTGTGAAGTCTTCTAAAGTCTGGGTGTGCTCTGGCAGGGAACCTGAGTATGGGAGCTCTTCCTTCTCTTTTGGCCTCCTGAGGTAAGGGCTTTCTCTGCATGTGCTCCCACCATACTTATTATTGTCCTGCCACAGGCTCAAAAGCAACTGATCTATGAAGCATGGACCCAAACCTCCAAAACTGGGAACCAAAATAAGTATTTCTTTTTTTATTAACCAGGTATTTCATTATAGAAGAAACTGATCAATGTAAGTATCAACAAATGCAATTCTAATTGGTGTGTTTTAAAATGAAATTCAATTGATTTTGGACTTGTTCTCCTATGCCAGTTTTAAAAACATCCAAGGATTGTGTACCCTGTCACATTTTCGTTTTGGACTTTAAACTGAGAAATATGTGTAATGGCAAAAATTACTGCTATAAATCCAATATTTTAAAACAGATTTCTGTTTACTTACAATGAAAGCATCTACAGACATAGGCAAATAAATATTTATGTTAGTAAACATGCTACAGTGTTTGGGGAGTATGTGTATTTACAAATCCATGTACAGACTTAGTAGCTTACACACTGCAAATACTTCCAGGAAACAATGCCCAGTGTTCTTGACTGAGTAAAGTTGAACCATATAAAACATAATACATTCTTTTTCTTTTTTAAAAAAATGTGGTACTGGGGATTAAATCCAGGGCAGTCTCCAGGCTAGCCAGGTGCTCTACTTCTGAGATACAACTCCAGGCCTGCTTAGAATTTTAACTTAAAATAGGGTCTCATTAAGCTTTCTCAGCCTGCTGAGTAGCTAGGATTACAGACATGTACTATATATGACAGATTTGTTTTCAAAATGCTCTGCTTTGACTTCATTCATTCATTCATTTGTTCATTCATTCATTCATTCATTCATTCATTCATTCATTCATTCATTCTGTTTGGTACCCAGGGTGTGCTAGGCAACATTTTGGGTGTTAAAGATACTGTAATGTACAGTTACTGCTTTCACAGAGCTCACATTCTGTGAGGGAGGCAACAGTTAACTGAACAAATTGTGTATAAATATATTTTTGTAAGACCATGGTCAATGGTGTAGAGGGAGAGAAAAGGGTGTTGGTGGAGTTATTGGGGGCTCATAGGCAGTGTCATTGTGAAGGGGCCATACTTACTGAACCCTAAAGGAAGTAAAAGAAGACATAGGAGTTCTTTGGAAAGAGCTTGCCAGGTAGCAGAGGTAACAAGGTGAAAGGCCCCAAGGAGGAACCATTTGTGGAACCAGAGAAGGGTGACTAGGCTCTTCCCTTCATTCAGGAGACTTTGTTCTTGGAGCAAAGAACAAACTTATGAAGCATTTTTGCCAAGAAAGAGATGCAGACCAACTTATTTGAAATTACTGTCTGTTCCTATGTTAGGAAATAGATTAGATGGCAGTAATGGATGCAAAGAGACTATTTTAATTATTCAGTACAGAAGTGATGGCAGGTAGTTAAACCAAGTTAGTATCAGTAGAGGGGGTGAGATGTTGTTAGATTCTGGGTGTGTTTTGTAAGTTAAGTCAATGGAATTCATGGATACATTAGATGTAATGTGTGAGAGGAAGAAATAGTCAAGGGTGACCCCAAGGCTTCCAACTAGAGCAGCAGGGGCTGGGAAGATGGCTCAGTGGAATAAGCACTTCCCTGATAAGCACAAGGGCCTGAGTTCAATCCCCAGTTCCTTAAAAAAATTATATATATGCATGTCCAACTAAAGCAGCAGGAGGAATACAGCTATTGTTTACTGCAGCCAAGAAGGCACTGGGAGCAGAGGTTTGAGGATGGAGCAATAAAGAATTTGGTTTTTAGACATATTAAACCTGAGACGATTAGGAGTCAATGTACACAGATACACTCCAATCTCCTCAATAAGAATGAAAGGCAGTCAAACACTTGTCGGAGCGGCTCATATCTGGTTGTTAAACTTTCAGGAGTTTTGTGAACCAGCTGTTAAAAAATTAACACACTAGTAGTAAAATGTAAGCTATGCAACTAAACAGTAAAGCGAATTATACTAAAACTAAGATAATACTTAAAATCTACTTTCTAATTATTTCACATTTTACTATTGTCTGTGATGATGAGGGTAATTGTTTTATCACCTACTCAAGGCATGTACTATAGGACAGTGTACATTTTTTTTCCACCTTTGCATTGAGTGACATCACATTGATAATGAGAAATCCTAGGACAATCAGAAGATGTTACAGATTGGGGCTTTTTCTCACAAGAGAAACCTGAGAATTGATTGTCAGTCACAAGTATACAATTAAAAAATCCTCAGTGGGATAGAATTGTGTCCTCACCCTTATATACCTTTATAGAAAGGCTATAATAAATATTTCAAAAAACATTCCTGCTATGTATGTGACAACAAACAAGCAAAGAAAGTGAGCAAAACCAAAAATGAGAAACAAATGAAAGTCTGGCTTGGTAATATGTTTGTTGCTTCTGTTGGTATAACCTAGAAAACACACAATATTAAAATGTATCCTGCCTGGTAATGTTGCCATAAAATCTTATGATATTTCCAACCTGGGTTCTTAAAAGCATGTAATAAAATGGTATACCTTGTGGTATAAATACATGTAAAAGAGTAGAATTCATCCTGAGTTGGTGGTGGTGGTCATGGTGCTTGTCTATGCAGCATATAGACTTTCAAATGTTTAAGTGAAAACTGATAGTTATGTGTATTTTGATTTCTGAATGATACACATCTAATTTTCTATTGTCAGTAGCTCTTGTTTTCAATGAGGTATTTTCAAATGTAGTTTAGTTCAGTTTTCTCTTGTTTTGACCTTGTTCTGTCTTTCAATTTCCTTCTGTTTTGGCCATCTATAAAATTCATCTTACTTCTTATTTCCAGATCTGGTTTTATTTTGTTCCCTTAGTTCCAATTTTGACTGGACTTTCCTTGTCCTTTATTTTTACTCAATCTTTCCAGATTATTTGTCTTTGGCCGTATAGTGTCCTCTTCTTCCCTCCTTCCCTCCTTCCTTCCTTGCTCCCCCGTCCATTTAAGAGTTTCACATTTATGATTGGACACAGACTTGTGTATTTTCTGTGTAACTCTATGCAGGCGATCCCATTCTTTTTCTTCTCCCACTTCATGCACGCAAGTGTGAAACACCACTTGTCCTCTTTCTTGTTGAATTCACGTGGGCTTGCCTGTACGCACCTCCTCTGTTATATTTCTGCTGTGTTACACAGTCTTTCACTCTAATCAGGAGAACAGTATGGTCTTAGTTGAAAGACACTAACTACATCTTTAAGAGGCTCTTCCAGAACAAATTGCCCTGAATCTTCTCTAATGTATGCATTGATTTTTTTCTTTTGCTTTATTTTTCTGTCTGCAAGAGTCTAACCACTTTTGCATGGTAGAGCCCCTAGGGTATAGTGATATTAAATTTCATTTTATTAGAAATTGCTGCATTCTACAATTGCATGTGAGTTTGGATTCTTGTACCATTTTGAGCCATTTTACAAAAGTACCCTGTCAATTAGTGACATTACAAATAAGATTTGAAAGAGGTTTATTTTATACATTAATTTCTCATTTTCTTTTTCATTTAAAGCTCTAGAAACTCAAATGTCTGGCTTACTCTTTCTTATATTAGTTTTTCAAATTGGTCATAGGCGCCTATTAAATATAGGTAGGCAAGTAGGAAGAAGCCTTTATATTGTTCACAAAAGAGAACGTTGTACTTTTTTAATTTTAAATTTTGATTGATATATTTGTACTTTTTTATGAAATGCAATTCCATGCACATACAGTATACAATGATCAATTCAGGATAATTACCATTTCCATCTATTCAAATATTGTTATTTATATGTGTTGGAAAAGTCAAACACTTCTCCTGTAGTTATTTTTTAAATCTTATTATTATTTTTTTTACTCTAGTTATTTTTTTAGGGTTTCTTTTGAGATAGGGTCTCCCTATGTAGTGCAGGCTGACCTTGAACTCATAGTATTCTTCTGCCTCAGCCTCCCAAGTGCTGGGATTACAGCCAGGCATCACCATGCTGGCTATTCCCTATAGTTATTTTTAAGTGTATAATTGCCAACTATAGTACTTTACTGTGTATAAAACATTTTAACGTGAACAGAACCTGTAAAATATAGAAGGGAACAAGGCAGATTGCACCATAGAATTTCTACTAAGCCAAAAACAAAGATATGAGTGTGTCACTGCTTCTGTGCTGAATGTACTGCAAAATATATGAGAAACAGGTACCACTCCTTCTGGAGATGGAAAGCTGAGGGCAGGACTTGGGGAAGAAGCACACATTTCCATAGGTGTTTTTGTTCTTTTTCAGTGGCGTAGCTATAGCAGTTGAATAGTGCTCTGTATTTGAATGATGGGGCTTTTTTTTTCCTTTGTGGACAAGTGTTCATATTTGGTGATTTTAAGAACATCACTAACATCTCTCAGTCTAGGATAGTAAAGGAACAGAGCTTTTTCACCTTAATCAATTTTTGGCTCTTTTAAATACAATTATGAGTTTTTGTGTTTATTAAGAAACCTAATACATTTTCTATGATATATAGCTTCTAAAATATATGGGCTGTGCTCTGTTTTTGTTATCAGAAATAACCTATAGGACAGGGGAGATAGCTTGTTGATCTAAGCGCCTGCCTGGCAAGTGCAAGGACCCGGGTTTGGTCACTGGTACCACATGCCATGCCAGCCCTGTAGCCCTGGGCTTGCTGTGCCTGCCACTGAAACTGGACATGGTGGCTCATGCCTGTAATCCCAATGCTGATGAGGCGGAGACAGGAGGATCATTACAGGCTGAGCTACATAGCAAAACCCTACACCAAATAAATTAATTAATTAATTTAAAAGATTAAAAAGTTGAGAAATAATATATAAACTTAAGACTCTAGTAATCACAAATCATGTAGTTATATTCACTATAAGAAACTGTTGTGTTAAAATATTTGCTGAACAAAATTATGTTTATTAAAGTAGTAAATGTTTGCTTTAGCAATTTGAAATTACTGATCTACTTTATGACGATTAACATACTAACTACAATCTTACCTGCCTCATTATTATCATATTCCTCCATAATATAAATACTCTAAATTCCCTTGTTAATTCTAAATTACAGTATATTCAGAATCTAGAGTTTTTTTCTCAGCTGTGTAAGGAAATAGTGAATTGTACACACATGCATGGTCAAAATCACAACTTAAAATATGCTTTTATTTATTTATTTATATTATAATTTTCTTTTATTTTGAAGAGTAAAAACAAAAGCAAGAGAAACAAATACAGAAACAGGTTAACATACAACAATAAATATATGACAGATTTTTTTAAACAAGAATAACTGATTTGATAGATATATTATCGGTTTCATTGTCAAATCTGTTGCTCAGATTAACATATAGTTATGCAAAATGGAAAGTATGATTGAATATTACAACATGCTTTCAAGAAATCTTAAATTTTTCTTCTCTTCATTTTATTACATTTTCTTTCTTTTTTAAAATTTTATTTTATTGAAGAACAAATAGCAATGAGACAGTTTCAAATCAAATTAGCAGGACAGATTCAATAATTAATACATTGCATATTGTTTTCATATAAAATATGCTTTTAAACAAGTTAACATTGCAGGCCTGGAAACTGCAGAAGATATGGTAGAGTAGATTGCATTGGCTTAAAATTTGAGTGTTTTACTATAATGACCCAAGAGACCTCATGAAATACCACTTTTGTGTTTATTGGAAGTTGTCTGACTTTCCTGCTAATTTTTGGTCTGAGAAACTTGTGAACTCCTTAAATTAGATATAAAAGACAAACGCACATTTAGAAACATAAACCCAAAATTTAGATGTAGTATTAGCAAAAAGCACTAATTTTGCCGGGCGTGGTGGCGCATGCCTGTAATCCCAGCACTCGGGAGGCTGAGGCAGGAGGATTGTTGTGAGTTCGAGACCAGCCTGAGCTACAAAGTGAGCTTAAGGCCAGCCTGAACTGCATAGCGAGACCCTGTCTCAAAAAAAAAAAAAAAAAAAAAAAAAAAAAAAAAAAAAGCAAAAAGCACTAATTTGAAGTGGCACGTAATACATATTTATGGGGTGTACTGTCATATTTCATTATCTGAATATAGTATGTGTCTTGATCAGATTGGGATGATTGACATTTTATCCTTTTTTTGGGTTAGTACCATTAAAAATCCTCTCTGTTCTTTTGAAATATGCAATTAATTGCATGTGTTACCAGACTGTACCGCGAAGCACGCGAAGCCACTCCTTCTGCGCAGCTGCACCAGTCTTCGCTCCCATCCTCTTTCTCCTGCCTCTCGCTTGCCTTTTTGGAGCCTCTCGTAATCACTGTCTATTCTCTGTTTTTATGAGATCAACCTTTGTACAAGATTCCACATATAAACAAGAATACAAGTCAGGCTTTCTGTGCCTGGCTAATTTCCCTTACCCGTGAGACATGTGGTGCGATGGTGGGGTTTCATGTTTCTGTAGCTGAAGGATATCACACTGTGTATATACACAACATGTTTTCTTTATCCTTTCCTTTGTTGATGGACCCTAGATTAATTCCATACCTTGCCTACTGTAATGCTGCAATAAACATGCAAATTCAAATAATTTCTTTGACATATTGATTTCTTAGGATATATATTGTATATGTGTGTATAATATATGTATGTATATAGGTGTACATGTGTGTATATTATATATGTGTGTATATAGGTGTACATATGTGTAAATATTATATATGTGTGTATGTGTGTATATGTATGAGTAGCTGTCCATGTAGTAGTTTTATTCCTGGTTCTTTGAGGAAAACCCGTACTGTTTGTCACAATGGCTATATTGATTTATGTTCCTACCAACAGTGGATAAATGCTATCCATATATATATATATATATATATATATATATATATATATATATATACCAAGGATCAAACTTAGGACCCTGTGCTTGCCAGGCAGGCACTTATACTGCTGAACTATCTCCCTGGCCTGAATGTTTTCCTTCTTGTGTATCCCTTCTAACATTTATTTTTTTTGTTTTGTTTTTTATAATGACCATTATAACTAGTGTGAAAAGATATCTCAATGTGGTTTTGATTTGTATTTCCCTGATTATTAGCATTTTTCATATGCTTTCTGGCCATTTATATATCTTTAAGAAATGTCTATTAGTTAAATTAAGTTTGTTCATGTTAATTAAATTATTGCTTTTCTGTTGCTTGAGTTCCTTATGTATTCTGAATATTAATTCCTTGTTGAATGGTTTGTAAATGTTTTCTCCCACTCTATAGGCTATTTCTTCACTCTTGCTTCCTTTGACATGAAGGGCTTTTTAGTGCTCTGTATACCTGTTAATTTTTGCTTTTGTTGATGTGCTTTTGGAGTCATATCTGAAAGTCTTTGTCAAGTCCAATGTCTTGAAGAGCACAACTAAGATTTCTTCCAATAGTTCCATAATTTTAAGCTGTAACATAAGGTTTTGGGCCATTTTGAGTTGATTTTTCTCTATGGTGAAACTTCTTGGTCTTGTTTAATTCTTTAGCATTTAGACATCCACTTTTCTTAGCACTATTTAATGGAGAGTGAGTTTTCTCTCTCTAATGTGTGTTCTTACTGCCTTTGTTGAAAATTAACCAGTTGGCTATGATTACATGCATTTTTTTCATCTTTCCTTCTATTATATGCACAAAGTCTTCCAAAAAAATATATGTACACTTCAGCAGTTTGCAGTTCTAATAAATGTCTGGAAACCCATGACCACCTCTTTGAGCACCTCTTATAACTGTAGAGGCCAATTAACTTGTGTTAATCTCCTGATATCTCAATAAATTGAGCATTAAAATATTTATATAAGTTTTCCTTTTCCTGATTTTATATTTTTGAGGATTCTGTATATCTATATCTAATAAGTATCTATATCATCTATCTATATTAGTAATACCAAACATCATACCATAAAGTCATCTCTGAATGTAATTATTGAATTTGACTTGATTCTTGTCCAATTCAGTTTATGATCAGAATTATGGAAAGAATTAAGTGTTAGAATCACTTTGGCTACTTAGGGTCTTTTATGGTTCCATAACAACCTAACGATTTTAAAAATTATTTATTACAAAACACCACTGGTATTTGAAAAGGACTGAATATGTAGACCACTTTAGGCCATAGATATTTTAACATACATGTGGAGTATCTTTCCATTTTTTATGATATTCAATTTTTATCAGTGTCTTAGTTACTTTTTTCTTGTTCCTGGGGAAAAATGCCCAACACCTAAAATTAAGGAAGGCAAGGCTTCCTTACAGCTCACAGTGGAGGTTTCAGTCCACATTCAGCTGGCTTATAAGGCAGAGTGGCACATGGCAGAGGCAGCCTTTCAAGGCAGCAGAAAACAGCAAGTGCAAAGGGAGGGGCAGTGGCTGCAGCTGCTAGCAGGCCTCTTTCCCCTTCCTATGTTTGTATGCAGATTATCTGCCCCAGGGTGGTTGTAGCAGTCACACCCATAATCCCAGCACTGGATCAGGAACAATCACAAACTCTAGAAGCCTCCCCAGTGACTGCATGAGGCTTTGGGGGAACAACTAGACACAAAGCATAAAAATCAGTGTTATAAAACTATAGATTTCACTATAAAGCTCATTTACCTCCTTGGTTAAATTTATTCTTAGATCCTTATTTTGCTATTTTTGAAGCAATTGCAAAATAAATTGCTTTGTTAATTTCATTTTCAAGCCATTAATTTTTGCTCTTTACAAATACTACAGATTATCATGTATTGATGCAACCTGTAAAAACAGGGCTTTTCTTAATGCTATTAAATAAGAGAGGTCAAACTGAGAAACAACCACATAAAGCTATGGAAGAAAAACTATTCTGTCTCAAAGTGTTTTCAGTTGTCTTTTTTCCTATATAAGTTAATAATTCATCAACAAGAAATGAGGGTGTAGTTCTGTAGGTAGAATACCTGCATACCATGTACAAAGTCCTATAATCAATCCCCAGCACCACAAACAAACAAACAAACAAACCAAAATTGATGAAATAAAAGCAGGTTTGAATACAAGGTCATACATGGATCAGATAAACTCTTATTCATGACTGGGCTACTCAAAGAGATGTAGGCAGGGTATGGAAGGAGGTTTGAGACAACTCAGCAAAGCTGGCCAATGTAGGTGGAGCTGCTCAGGTTCTTTTGGGAAGCCATAGAGGAAGGCAGCTCTTCCAGAGGTGGCGTTGAAATAGAAATGAAGGAAGAAGGAATAACCCTCATCCACTCTCTTCTGTTAGTCTACTGTCTTCTCATTGGCTGGCTAAGTCTAGAGGGAAACCAGTGCTTGTGGAGGTAGGGGAGATGCTACAGCCAAGACACAGAACAGGAGAGAGAAGGATGGAGAACGGGAGTACAAAAAAGGGGAATGCCAGCCTTGCAGACGCACACGTGTGATCCCAGTTCTTGGGAGGCTAAGGCAGGAAGATCGTTGTGAGTTCAGGCTAGCCTCAACTACAGTGAGTTTAAGGCCAGCCTGAACTGCATAGAAAAACCATGACTAATAAATACATACATACATACATACATACATAAATACATAAATAAATAAAATAAGGAATCTAAGTACTTAGTGCCATGCATATTAAAATTGTCAGAACAAATACCAAGGTGCAGCGTTATGCCACTGGTTCTGTGTCAGGTAAGTTACCAGCTACTCTGGGCTGCCTAAGCCCTGAGCAGGTTTTGGTGACTATGACAGCCTTATGTTGACTGCAGTAGAAGTTTAGGAAAGATTTTCTTCAGGCACTTACTCATCATCCATTCGTGCGCATCGCTGCTGCCATAGACTGCATACCATATCTCGGGGTAGATTATTAATATTCCAAGTTGACAACAAAGTGTTTGCATAAATTTTCAAGTATATTTTTCCCTAGAGAAATTAAACTAACAAATTAAAACTTGAAAAATACGAAAGATTATCTCCAACTTTTAGGAATAGGAGTTCAAATAAGAGTGGAGGATATTGCAAAAGATCCTGATAACCAGAAAAGATATAGTTAACTCTTCTTCAATGTTCTGATTTGGAATGCTATGATTTCAAAACTGGAATTTGTATGAATAATTATCCAGTTAAAGAAAATTAGCACTCAGATGGTCTCTAACTGGAAAATCACACATATTTACTTTAGGTGTGAAAATTTTTCTCGAAGAAGAAATAATTTGATTCCTACCAGAAAGAGTAAGTATATGTAAATACATTTGCCAAGAAAAAAGGAAGTTGAAAACTTTTCATTTCTAGTTTTTTGGATCAGGCTTGTTTATCTGAAATGCAACCCATTTTCCTTGCCACGCAAGTAGTTCCTGAGGGGCAGAGAAAGCGTTAGTGATGAGATCCGCTCCCTGTCATCTGCGGGACCAAGACTGCCCTAGGGTCCCACCCCTCCAGCCAGTAGGGACCAAGCTCTTCAAGGGTGGCCCAGCCTAGGCCAAGCAGCCTCACCCATGAGCGTGACCACTCGAGTGCGCACATAGCCTGGAACACACAGCCAAGCTGCCAGGCCGGCAGAGGGCTCAGGCTCTCCAGCTCCTAGTGCCTCCCCTGGGCAGGTTCTTGAGGGACAGCATTGTAAAGAAGGAAAAGGGACAGCTGCTATCAGTCCCTGCAGCCTTCTCATCCCGGAGGAAAATTTCTTCATTTCTGAGGTAAAGTTTAACAAGGAAGCTAAAATATTACTGGGAATTCAACTGTTTCATAAAAATAATCCTATCTTCCAGCATTACTTATATCCAAAAGAAAAAAAAAAACCTTTATGATGACAGAAATTAGCAGCACATCAATAAAAACATTTGCTAACCTAATTATGTTCATTGCCTTAAGACTTGTAGATAGGTAGGATCAAAATTATTCTCTTTTGTAAAAGTTCCATATGAATTGGTGGTGGTTCTAATCTTACCACCAAGGCTTTTGTACACATATGATGAAATAGGAAATTTGTAATTTTTTTTGTTTGTGAGGTTCTCCATGATGTATGTAGAAGTGTACATTGCTAAATTAAGCCTTTTTTCTTTAGATTTCTGGTTCCTTTTTAGTTAATAAAAATGCAAAAAAGGAATGACACATTTTAATCTATGAAAATGATTCAATTTTTTTTTAGTGAAGTGAAAGAATTAATTTCTCCAGAGCTAAGGTTTCAGTGCTTAGTTTATGTTTATGATTGTCAAATATTTAAGGTACTCGAAGTATTAAGGCCTGGGAATGTAGCTCAGTAGATCTCTTACTCAGGAGATGGGAGTCCTGTGTTCAGGCCCCAATCCCACCCCTCCACACAAAATCTTCATATTTACTGACGATCTACAGTGTAGATACACAGTTAGAATGTGTTATAAGGCAAAGATTATGTGTCTTTTATAAATTTGTTTTTGTAAAGGTAAAACACAAATCTAAAAGGCAGCAAACTTTAAAACTTTTTCCCTTAGGGTTGAGGATGTAGCTTAGTGGCATAAATACTTGCCAGGCAAGCACAAGGTCCCAAGTTTGAGCCCCAGAACCACATTCCATACTAGCCCCAGAACCAGGTGTGGTAGTGCATGCCGGCAATCCTAGCACTCAGGAGGCTGAGACAGGAGGATTACTATGAGTCCAAGCTGCATAGTGAGACCTTGTATTAAAAAAGAAAAATAACCCCTTAAAACTATCTGCATAGTTCTTTAACAACTTTATTGAGATATAGTTAACATACCAAGAATTTTATCCATTTAAACTGAATAAATTCAATATTACATATTCTGAGTTAGATCCATCAATATCATTAATTTTAGAACATAAAAAATTAAAAATTGCTCACTATTTCTCCCCCTTCTCAGCTCCTAACCTTTCTGATTGATCTGTCTCTCTCTATTCAGAACATATGGGCAAGTTCTAAAAGTGAAATCTTTCTCTGATAATTTTTTAATTTTATATTGAGACATCAATATAAATTTGTTTATATTTTCCTCCATAGTATGGGAACTTTGCATTCAATTAATACTGATTTATATTTTGTGAAAAGTTACAATAGCTGCCCAAACTGCTTTCATCAAATATTAATACTGATTTTTTTTTTTTTTGCTTAAATGTAATTTTGACTCACAGAACACTGGGGAATTTTGAACAGATAATCAGTCAAATGAATAGCCCTTCCAGTGTTACACGAGTCTGTATTCACTTCCTCTGTCTCTGGATATTGGTGAAGGGAAATGCTTATCATAATCTGGTCTTTCTTTGGTCACCTAGATTTCTGGCACATGTCCTCAGCACTGGGGGATCTGGTTCTTATACAGGGTCACTTACTACTGTCAGAGTTTCTAGTTTTCCACTAGCCTTTGCTGGGGGTTAGCTTCAGACCCTGTAGTGACACATTTGTAAACACCAGCTCTTGCACTGATTCACCTGAACCAGAGTTCTATTACAGAACACTCTGCCAAAGCCTTATCACCCTTGTTTGAAGCAACTTCCCAAATTGGGAAGTTGCTTCCTTCTCTGTTTTCCTGCTGTCACTGCTCTCTGTTCTGTTTTTCTGGTCACCTCCATGCACCTCTGAATTGTGTTGAAATAATACAAACTTTGGTGGATGACATCTTGTTGGGAGGAGTATTTCACTTGGAGTAGGTTTTGAATAACTTCCCAGTCGATGAGCACTTATGAGAAAAATACTCTTGATCTTTGCTGATATTGATGAATTCTCCCTTTGGCTACAGCCACTTTTGATTTTATTTTTAACACACACACACACACACACACAATACATACGTGGTTACATGGTCTTTTATTTGAATAATGTAGTTGTGTCTACCCATCATTGTGGTTGCTAAGATCTTTAAGATATGCCCTATGTAACCTTGTACTTCTCTATGCTACACTGTACATTCTGAGCTTAGAATTGAACTACATTTGCTGGATACCCCCTGAGGACTTAGTTCCACTGTCACATGCACTTCCCTGAAATTTTGATTGAGAAAATATCTATGTAAGGAAACAAGCAAAATGAGGGGTCTCTCTTCAGCAGGTGCTGTGACTCTGCTATAGAGGCACAGTTTCCTGTTTAGAGAAGGGGAGGTACGATCTGAAACTCTTTCAGATATCAGATTTGCAGGACTAGGAAGACAGTTCAGTGGTATAAGTGCCTGCCTGGCAAGTGCAAGGTGCTGAGTGTACAAAAATGTCAGATTTTTCTCAGAGAGATCTCATTCACTAGCAAATGGACAGCAGATAAAATCTTGATGATACTGGAATATTGAGAACTACACAGGAAGCTGTAGATTGACAAGGCATGCAGAAAGCATGAAAACAGTGGGATTTACAGGGTGGTCCTGTAATCTGGAGGGATGAAGCAAACTGGCTGAAGAATATGCATGGATGAGAAATACAGCAAAACACAGAGAGCATAGCCCATCTAAGAGACAGCGGCTGTCTTCTCCACCACCGGTGGCAGTGTCTGTGTGGTGTCACGGGACCAAGCATGTCTCATTTTCAGGTTTTCTCAATGGAAAGCAGAAATCTAGGTGGAGCGGTAAAATTTTCTAAATTTTAAATATTACAAAGTTAAATTAAAAACTCTGTTTGTATGATGGAATAAAGTCCAAGTCAGAGGGAGGCTGCCAGCTTTTAAAGAAAGAAGATGCAGAAAACATTCCCTGGACACACAAAAGCCAGGGGAATTTATCAGAGAGGAGGCTGGTTAACAGTGTACAGTTCAAAGAGCAGCCCCATTAGATAAGGACTGAATAGTGCCCATTGTGTCCATTGTACGGCATATCTTGGGAGTCACTGCTGATCTCTGTCAAATCTCTTCAGAAGAATAGTAGGAGAAAAGCCCAAATTACAATGGATTGAAGAATAACAGATGTGTGGTGATGGAGGTAGAAAGTAAGGGCCATCCTGAGGATAAGCAGGAGGGTTTTTAAAGTTCTAGCCTAGGACAAAGTACGAAGGCTCAGCTGGATGAAACTACCACAGACAGAGAAGTCAAGTGACAGAGGAAAGCTGGTAATGGAGTTAATGTTTGGAGGAGGTAGCAGGGGATATGGTAGAAAATACCAACTATGAAAAGAAAATTGTGCATAATTGGCAAGAAGGACACGAAAAATAGCATAGCATTGGGCACATTTACAGTTAACAATGGCAGTGGATGATTCTGAGGTGATTTCTTTCTGATTTGGGAAGGGTGGGGGTGGATACACTGCCACAGCATGGAACAGATTTGAAAATACCAGAAAGGGGACCAGCAAGAAGACATAAGCAAAATTGATCTTGACATGGGCTCCCTTGAAGTTCTTCCTGGAGATTTACCCCTAGAAACTATGACTCCTTTAGGAATGTCAGGGAGCTGGAGGTCACCAAGCTTTTGAAATGATTCCAGGGAAGTAGTTGTCCAACTTTGGCTTGCACTCCATCTGCCCGCAGAGCCCGTCAGACCCTCAAAGTTGGCGTCGTGACTGCTAGCCCTGCTGCTAGTTAATTAAGGTGTTATTCATGTGAAAAACTGGTTTTATAAATGCAATGTCCATTGTTTTCAGTGTACAATAACTTAATTTTTTTTAATATAAGAGATTTGATAGCTTAAAGTGCTGACTGTGGGCTGGGGAGATGGCTCAGTAGAATAAGCATTTGCCTGAAAAGCATAATAGTCGGAATTTAATCTGGGTCCACCAAAATAAATAAATAAATAATAAATAAATAAAATGTTGACTGTGTCTTGCTTGATTCTCATGAATAATCTAATAATCTGTTTAAATGAGTGAACATAAATAAAATGAATGCTAATAAATCCTCAGAATGACATAGGACCTTCAAGTGATATAAGGGAAGTATTATAACTCCCAACCTGCTAAATGCCAGGTACTCTGAGCTTGTGTTTCCCTAAATCGAAGAACGAACTCTAAGGAGCAATAAAGGTTAAGAGTACAAAGCTTTTTTGAGAGAAAAACAGCTCCTGAGAGAGACAGGAGAGGGTCCCCTGGACCCCACTTTCCAGAAGAAGATTTATAGAGCAAAATCATGAGATGAGTGCAAAATCACGAAGTGAGTAAAATGTGGACAAAACTATTGTCAGCCAGTGAGATGATGCATGTGGCTACTAAGGTAACATTCGCTAGACGGAGAAGCGAGTCATGTAGCAAGCATACGTGAAAGAATAAGGACATTTTTTGGGGAAGAGATGAGCCAAGAGGGCCTTGTCACTCACCTGGGTGACTGATGTCTATTAGGACTTTATTGGACCAGGTGATGCCAATACAGTTGATGTTTTATCCCTCGGGAGGCAGATAGCCTGGTCATCACATTTTTACCTTGAGTTCTGGCCTTCAACAGATGTGCCTCCACCTACAGTTGTAATGTGTGCTCATTCACTGACTCCCTTGAGAGCCCAACCTGGCCTGACTGCCTAGAATATTCTACCTAACCGAACTGTCTGTGATGAAAACAATATCTGGTTCTCAGTGACTTAAAGTAACTTCAAGTACTGGCTTCTTAAAGTTTATCAGAAGATAATTGATTTTTACCTATGAAATGTGTTTTAATACATTATTTGTGTACAGTACATAAGAGGTCTAAGACTGCTTTCTTGAACTTACTAAAAGTTGAGTATCCGATGAAACATTTAAAAATAGTTTTCCTTTCTTGGGGAACGAGTGGACTTGGGGAGTTAAATAACAGAGCGCTCCTCTGTGGCTGAGCAAGCAGCTGCTGTGCCATTCACTTTAGTTTTCTCCAGTCCAGGTGGCTTCCCTGGTTTCCCCAGAGACACTGTGTCACACTAAAACAAGTGATATTAAGATTATCATCATATGTAATTCTTAGCTGTGGCTAGAAAGTTAAAGCTTCATATATCTAAAGCAATAGTGCTTTCTTACCTTGTTTAAACAGCTGTTAAACTTACAAAAACCAGATTAGAAGAAAAGGTTTTGTGTCTTTATCAAGATAATTTCTTATGTTTTCTGTTGCTAAACTTTTTTTTTTTTTTTTTTTTGAGGTGAGGAAGGCCGGCTCAGCCTGCCCTAGGGGAGGGGCTGGCATGGCATGTAGTGCGAGGAATCAAGCCAGGGTTCCTGCGCTTGCCTAAGCTTGCTTAAGCAGGTGCTTTAGACCACAGAACTATCTCACCGACCCCATGTTGCTAGACTTTTGATTACTTAATAAATCAAGTTTTAGTGGGTTGGGGTTATAGCTCAGCAGTAGAGCTCTTGCCTAGAAACCAAGTTTTAAGAGTTAACGTTTATTTCAATTTTAGTTTGAAGAATCTTTCCAACAATCAGTGTATGACTGGTTAAATGAATAACTATGTTGATAGCACATATCACATATAAATAGCTATGTGTGTGTGTGTGTGTGTGTGTGTGTGTGTATCTGAGATTGAGATGTACATACATTTGACTATTCTTTTTTTTAATGTATTGGATATAGGTCTTGCTATGCAGCTGGGACTTGTAGTGATTCTCCTGTTTTCAGCCTCCCCAGCACTGAGATTACAAGCATGAGCCTGGACTCTGTGGCCAGCTCAGCGTGCTCAGGGGTGGGGCCTGTACAGTATGTGGTGCTAAGGATCGAACCCTGGTCCCTGCACTTACGCAAGCAGGTGCTTGGTCTGCTGAGCTATCTCACTGGCCCCATTCTAAGTACTCTTGAGGAATTCTAGGTGTGATGAGTTTGTAAAGAAAGGAGGATAAACTAACCAAAGGAATGCTAGTTTGAGCTACCTTAGGTACTTTCAACCAGTTTATAGAAGTTTCAGTTTTATTAAAACTATCATTTTGAGTTACTCATTACTTATATCCTCCCTATGCATCTTTACTTCTATCTTCCTTCAATACCACTGATTGTTTTGGTGTTTCAAAAGATACAGATTTATCAATTTATTTTCAATTAGAATCCATGTAGAACCCCTTCTTCCTCACTAGGATTGTGTGTTTTGCCTCCAACATTTTTGGTAAAGTCCCAAATGATTGAGAAAACTTATACTCACTGTGTAGTTGGAGACCTGAGTTCTTGGAGAAAGAACATTAGAGAAATTTGGTAGGGAGGATATCTGGCTCCCAACACTGCCAGTTGGTTTCTTGGCCAGAGTCTTAAAATAGAAAAATGACAAATTACAGCTCTGCCGGGACTACATTTGGTCCAATCCAGAGAATATGTTTTAAGTGTCTGAAGAGCTCCGCCACAGGAATCTTGACGGCACAGCCAAGATATCTGAGGTCCAAGGGTGGCCAACTCCAGGGAGCATGCAGTGCCCGTGGGGGGTTCCAGAAACAGAGGCTGGGGGTGGACAAGTCTGGGCAGGTCTGCTGCCTGCACGCCTGCCTGGGTCTATTTACAAGACAGTTTCTGGCCACAGAAGCCTTGTGTGGAGCTCTGAATGGAAAGAGCAGTGGGAGGGACAGAAATGTGCTGATCTTAGGATCCAGGATTTAAAAAATCTTTTCTAACAAATGAGTTTGTTGATTTAAAATATTACATATATCAACAGCTGATAATTTTACAACCTATTAGGATTTTTTTAAATATGTACAAACAGTTTGACCTATTACTATTTCTAGGGATTTGTAGTCCTAATATAGAAAAATTGTGTCAAAATAGGAGAAGACTGACACAATTTATTTTAGTATGAGGAATTGTTTGGATGTGTAAATTAAAGAACAAAAGGCACTCAGTATACTTTGAAAAGATTGCTGGGCAAATGAGTCTATTTCTAAATTTCTATGAGAAGTAGTATACCTAAACCTGTTTTTTTTTTTGGAATTAGATACTTTTTTCCATAACACCTTAAATGTGGACATGTTAAGTAGTAACATGACTAAAATTTTATGATTATATTCATCTTTCATTTAAAATCAATTGCTATCATTTTTCATTCATTGCATTCTCAAGATAGTGTTTTTGCTAAATGAAAAAGATATTTTAAAAAATTTATTTAGGGGGCCAGGCAGATGACTCAGTGGAATAAGTGCTTGTCTGGCAAGTGCAGGTGCCTGAGTTCAATCCCTGGTTCTGCCAAAAACAAAAACAAAAACAAAAAAACCCTCAAAACTTTGAAAAAATATGTATTTGTTACAGGATTTGGCTATACAGCTTGGACTCATGTCTCAGCCTCCCTAGTGCTGGGATTACAGGCGTGCACCGCCATGCCTAATTTTGGGCAGGCGTGGCATATCTAGGGCTCTGGGGCTGGCACTTCATGGGGTACCAGGGATGGCGCATGGGTCCTTGTGCTTTCCAGGCAGGTGCTTAGACCACTGAGCTATCTCCCCAGCCCACTAAATTTTTATTCAACAAAAATTGTACTACTAGAAGACATCTTCTTGCTCATTTTTTTTTTAAAGTGCCAGCCACTGGAAGAGTCAATTAAAAACAACTTAATTCTTCTTGTTCGCACCACCTTGCTGTAAGGGAGGCACCTGTATTATCCTAACTGCTCAGATGAGGAAACTGAGGCCTGCAGAAGTTAAAGGACTTGTCAACACATAGCAAATGGTAGGACAAAAGGTTTTTATGGTGTTTTAATCACTCTGGATTTTAAAATGATTGCACAAAAGGAAAGGCTGTGTTTCAGTTTGGAAATGCTTTAGTTGTCCAGAGTTCTTTCACTGCTAATTTTGAATATCTAAATAGACTTGCTAAAGTCATTGGAATTATTTTCTGGTTTTGATCATACCTCACTTTTTAAAATGATTATTTCAACTGTTTTATTTTCAGAATAAAACTACTCTGCACATCTCCTTTAGAATTATTATTTTTAAATTTTAATTTCATTTGGATGGATTTTCAAAGTTTCCAAAAAGTTGCAAAAAAGGATGGCACTAAAATTCCCCTGAGGATCAATGGAACAGAGTAGAAGAGGCAGAAATAACTTAAAATATACTCAGTTACCTTGTCTTTGAAGAGAGGAACTAAACACATTTACTAGAAGAAAGTAGATTCTAATAAATGGTGCTGGAAAAAAATGGCTTTCTACTTGCCAAAAACTAAAACTAGACCCATGTCTATTAGCATGCACTAAATTAAAATCAAATGGATCAAAGATTAAATATTCAAACTGAAACACTAAATCTGCTGAAAGACACAATAGGTAAATCTCTTAAATACACAGGTGTAGGCAAACACTTCATGAGCAAAATCCTGACAGGAAATACTGTGAAGAATCAATACCTGGGATTCCATCTTATTAAAAAACTTGCACAGCAAAATAAATCACCAACGGAGTGAAAAAAAAAACCCATAGGGTGTGAAAAACATTTTAACCAGTTGTTCTTCAGACAAAGTGCTAATATCTATAACATATAAAGAATTGAATAAAATCGGATCCCCCAAATGTAAACACCCAATCCAAAAATAAGTATCTCAAATGAACAGACATTTCTCAGGACATGAAGCACAAACAGCAAGTAAATACATGAAAAAAAGTGTTTGACATCAATAATCATTCAAGAGATGCAAATTAAAACAAGGCTGAGATCCCATCTTACTTTAGAAAGAGTGGCTACTATCAATAAATCAACCAATAACAAGTACTGGAGGGAATGAGGGGAACAGGGAACCTTTCTCTGCTGTTTGTGGGAGTATAAACTGGTATAACCAGTGTGGAGAATGCTCAAAAACCTAGGACTAGAGATTCCATTTGACCTAGCTATTCCCCTTCTGAGTATCTTCCCTAAAGGATGAAGGCATCATACAACAGTCATACATATACATGCATGCTCATAACAGCATAGCTTGTAGTAGCTAAATCTTGGAAACAACTCAAATGCCCATCAACTTACAAATGGATAAAAAAGACGGGGTTTTCTTTATACAATGGAATACCACTCAGCCACAAAGAAGAAAAAACTTGAGACACTTATTAACGAATGACCTTGAGACTATATTCTTAAGTGAATCGAATCAGACGCATTGTGTAAATATTGCATTGGTTCTCTGCTGTGAGCAACTGAAAGCATAAATTAGAAGCAAAATGTGTAATAGGAACTAGGAAGAAACTGTTCTAAAGGAAAAGAGACTGGGGGAGCAGAAGGGAAAAGAAAGAAGTGAGGACAAAAGTATAAAATGGAAAAAAATCTTTGTAAATAAGGATGGGAAAAGAGGCTGAAGAGATTGGGAGTGGGAGAAGTAGAGAAACTAAGTTATAGTATGTAAAAAATGATTTAAAAAATTCTGTAGATCTTACTCAGATTTACTTGTATTAATATTTTACTTTACTTCATCTACTAATTGTGTGTCTCTTCAAATACATAATGTATGAAACATAGGCTAAAGTCTATAATATATTTTCTTCTCAGGCCATTTAAAGATAATTACATACATTTTGATGTTTTATAGAAAACTATAATACACAGATCAATTTTAATAAATTTAGCATTGAGGTAACATACAATTATTATTTATTTATTCAATTATAATATTGTACTTTCTTAAATACAGGAACTGGTCTAGGGTCAGGTACTGCATTTAGCTCTTCCGTTTAAGGATGATTTTAGTTAAGCCAGGCTTTAATATTGCCATATTTGAGGCACCATGTCCAAGACAGTATACAAAACTCTGGCCTGGGAGATAGCTCAGTGACATAAGTGCCTGTCTGGCAAATACAAGGTCCTGGGTTCAATCCCTGGTACCAAAAACAATAAAATAAAATAAATACTTTTAGTCTAAGTGCACATCAGATAAAAACTAGACATTTTCACTACCATTTTATATTTCATAATTCCCAGTGATGCTTAGGATGTAGTCATACTAGTCAAAAGTAGGTATTCTGGACAGTATCTCTCATGCCTGTAATTCCAGCACTCTGGAAGACTGAGGCAGGAGTACCTCAGATTCAAATCTAGCTTGAGCAACTTAGCAAGACTATCTCAACATAATAAATATAGACAGATAAAGAGGGATGAAACTTAGCACATCTGAGGATTGTCTCTGACAATAAATAAGCAAATATATGAAAAGGAAAATAAAACTGAAAAAACCTAGTTACTGACAATTATATATGTTAATGATGTTATACACAGGTGAAATAGACTTGAGATTTTACTGAAATTCTAGCAACCATCTAATGATATAAATCTAATTTTAATTTTAATATCAATTTCTAGGACTGAAGGTATAGCTTAGTGGTGTCTGCCTACCATGCATGAGGCCCTAGGTTTGATCCATAGTATCCTCCACAGAAATTCCAGGAAGGAAAATGAGGTCCTGGCATTTAAGAGGAATGAGTGATGCTGACTAATACCAAATAAAATTTTGTTTACTTTTATGTATTTGTACAGGGTCTCATTATGCAGCTCAGACTTGTGATCCTCCTGTCTCAACATCCTTAGTGCTGGGATTATAGGCCTGCACCACCATACCTGGTTTCAGTGGTTGGTTCCAGGGCTGGCACAGAACACAGTCCCGGAGATCAAATCGTGGTCCCTGAGCTTGCCAGCCAGGCAATTAGACCACTGAGCTATCTCTCTGGCCTTCCAAATAAAGTTTTAAATAAATAATATGAATGATGTTTAAAAGGCAAGTTGCTGATTTTATCATGCTTGCCACGACATACATAAGGCCCTGCTATATTGGATGTTTTTAACTGATTGTCAACAGCAGCTTTAATGCATGAGCATCATTGCAGGAGTAAGCCACAAATCAGCCCAGGAAGGGCTGTAAAACCATTTCTGTCCAGCCTTTTCTGAGACTGCATTCTGAATAGCTCAGGTGCACTGGGCAAGGGAAGCCCTCTTCTTAGACCCTTAGAGACTTACCAGTTTTGTTTTCTCTTCTTTCTTTCCCAATTTTTCTGAAAGGTCAAAAACCTTAAGAGATTACAACTCATTAACTAAAATCTGCCTACATTATCCTTCTCTGGCTCCAGCAAATTTCTCATTTGGTGACAGACAACGTCTGATGGTAAATTTTAGCACTGTTCATACTGAAGACTTTCATAAAAAGAGACCATCTACTTAAAAGAACTTGGATCATGGCTTTGAAAGAAAGAACTGTTTATTTAGTAGTATTGATATTATTCAATAATCTTGATAATATCTTTGCTTTTCCCTTCCCAGTTGTCTCATTTTTCATTTTGCATTTTTTCCGATATATTTAGGTTTTGAGTATGAGACACAAGTTGGGATTTTAGATGTCCTTATGTATCCTTTTTACTAGACTATTACAGAGGCCATTGGCTGATGCCTGCAATGCTATTCTGAGGCTATAGGGATGTCTATCAAACTGCAAAACAATTAACAGTCCCTTTCCTACTCTGTCATCTTTGATCTCCCAAAGATGGACATTGATATAGAGATCTACCTCCACTGTAGCCATCTTGCCAAGTCTCAAGAATTCTAATATAACCATTTCTGCAGTTGACACTCTTCATTTCTAGACTATGTTTGTCAAACTTTTGCTAATCTATTTTCACTTTCCTTGTGACATAAGTTGATTTGAAATGGTTTGATATCCACTTTATTTAGATGAGGAGAGGAGGTTACAGGGGCCCCTGGCTCTGTCAACAAGGACAGCTGAGAGAATATTTTCAAAGACAAACAGGTTGGTACAGTTTAGAGAGGAGCTCGTATCCATAAGTTTTTTTTTTTTGTGGCTAGTGCTACATACACATCACCTCTATCAAGGAGTTATTGGACCTTTATTTTTCGATCCACACTGAGATGTGTTGTAATTTACCTCACTTTGCATCTCTGTCCTTGTTACCTAATTCCAGCTATAACTATATTCTTTAGGAAATGTATCATATGCATTTCTACTCCAAATTCCAAATAACTTCTTTTGCATCAAAAAAATGAGACCATTGGCTTTTTAAAATTTTTTTTATTTTTTCACTCATTTATTTACAAATACACATTATAACTTTTATATACATTGCACATTTACATGGTAGAAAAAGTACAAAACTATATATTTAAATGAATTTATATTTAACTTGCCATGTTTGAAAATATAAAATTGCATCAGAAAAAAGTATTATGAAAATCAAGAAACTTGAACTGATAAAGCTTCAATAGAACTTTTAATGACACATTGGTTGAAAAAGAATTTAAAAGGTACAGCTAACTAACTTAATGGAAACGCCCAAGAAAAGGCTAACTGAGCCTCTGCCTCACTGTAATTCCTAGACACTCACATAACTCTATTTCTTTGGCTCTGTAATGTCCTGAAAGTACATTATCAGAAGTCTAACACTGCTCTCACATCCCCCCCCCAAGTGGCCTCCTCAGCACAAGGGAAATGAAGCAGGGGCTTCCTCCAAGACGTGCGTCCTCTGTACCTTGCCTTTGAGCCAGAGTTCTAATGCCTTTTGGTCAGTCAAGATTCCTTGTAAACAAAACCCGAGGGATCATGTATGTACAGATCAGGCAGCAGAGAATCCAATAAATAAACATGACAGGAACAACATGCAAGTTTGTTAAAAGTGGAAAAGAAGTTAATTAACGGTGAAATGAAGGGAGACAGAGGAGTGAGTGGAGAGGAAGGAATGGACTTAATGGTTTACAAGGGGAGAAAGAAAAGCTTTTACTTTACAAGCAAGAGACCTCACAATAAATAACAACTGTGCTTCCTTTCACGAATAAATTTCTTCAAAAACAAGGTATACAGTCAACCAGACATTTCATGTATAAATTATAAAACATGACACAGTATAAATAAATGTCTACAAGTTTCAACTATGGCCTCATCCAGTAGACCTCACAACGACTGCCCCTCCGCACCCGAGGAGTAACAAGGTGGCCTGGGAGAGCGCTTCAGGACAAAGGTCCTTTTAATGTAGAGTTTTCCCCCCAAATAAATAAGCGTACACTTATTTACAGTATGGACAATATATTTTTTCTTTTTTTTCTCTTTCCTTTCCTTTTTTTTTTTTTTTTTTTTTCTCAAAGCCTGTGTGCACATGATCACTTGTGGAAGGGTTACCACTCTAGAATGGAAGATATAGGAAAGCTGTAGTCCTGGTCTTCGTCTTCTTCTTCTTCCTCGGTGTCTTCCGAAATGGCTAGATGGGGAATACAGGGAGCTGTTGTTTAAATACGGACAACAACAGCGCAGAAGCAGCTCAGTGTATGTTTTCAAAGCCCTCTCATACAGCCACATTACAGCGTTGCATTTTTATGTAACTTGCAGTGAGATGCTTTTATTGGTTTGTTTTTGGCATCTGCTGTTATGGAATAAGTTTAATTTTTTTTAAAAAAAAAACATAATACATGAAGTCAAAAAACTGCAGAAAGTTCTGAAGAATCAATGGCTCAGGTTTTACGGGCAGATTCCTGAAATTAGATAAAAAGCGCTCTTGTGTTCTGGGTATAACTGCTTTGGGTCCTTAATTCAGAGTTAGTATAGGCAACTGCGAAAAGCAGCAGCCCATGTGTGATAATATACAAAGCTGACTTTTGAAAAACAAAAAGACTTTTGAAGAAGTTAGTTTAGACTCAAGTGTTAATAAAGCAAACGGTAAAGCACATTACTAAAGCCAATGAATTAGGAACAAGCAACCAGATATAGGCATTTTAGAGGTGACCCAGTTGATCACCAGGTAAGTCCTAAAAGCTAGGACACATTGCAGAGAATTCTTTTGTGGATCACTGACTTGATGGTGAAATTTAGCTGCTACCTTACTTAAAACAGAAACGGGCTTGCATGGGGAGGTCTGCGTGCTTTTTAAGTGTTTGTTTTCTAGGACTTGCTTTGGAAAGCCTTAAATTGCAGCAGAGTTAGAAATTGCACTTACAGTTGCAAGATCCGGAGTGCTTTACTTCCAACAGCACACCTGAGGTGCAGGCAGCTTGCTTCATGGCACACTCGCTGGCGTATGTGGCATTGTCGCTGGCACAGACAGGCTCATCCGACTGGCTGTTGGGGCACTGCTCGTCACAGAGGGAGCACCGGCCTCTGCCAGCCTTGAAATCCCACAAACATTTTTTTCCACCACTGCACTGGATATCTTCACAGGACTTTGCTTCTAGGATATAATACATCTGTGATAAGTGAACTGATTGGTCTGTTCCCTCTCTTGTCCTTTTCCTTTAGTTCTCTACTAATAAATATAAACACATAATCATTTACATTTTATTATTCATAATGGGGTAATGAAGATATTATGTAAAAGGATTTTATTAGACAGTCAAACACATACATACACACACACAGTTTCTCCTTTCACACTACAGTAGTACAGAAAACAGCATATTATGAAACAGGATTTCATGGAATCCTTGAGTTAAATATGCATCTGATTATTTTCTAGAAGGTGGTATCTTAAAAAAAAAAAAAAGAATTCCACCAATTACTGGTCCCTGCTAACAGATTTTAGGAACTGTTAAATAATTATTTTTCACTTCTAGCAAGTCTGGCGCTTTAAAAAATGTGTAAAATTGTGTGAGTTCAAATTTTCTGAGATGGGACATTGTTTGCGGATTCTTCCTGGCCTTTGAGTGTATGTGTATGTCAGTACTTCTGGCAGATAGTGGGTGTCCACAAGGAATTCTGTGGTCATAACAGTTTACCCAAACTGGAGAGCATTTCTCCTTCCAGGCTGACTGGAGGAGACTCTGGGCTTTTGTCCTTGATTAATAGTGTTAAAACTAGCCTTTCTGAGCTATCTCTTTTTTCTTTCTCAATCCAGAATACCTACTGATACACTTTCCCTCATAGGCTAATCCAATCGATCTGCCCAGAAGGCAGGTGGCCTTTCTCAGGTGGCAGGCACTGGAATATGTCACTCCGTCGTTCCCACAGAGATACTGCTCAGAAGAGGTGGGCTCTGGACAAATCCGATTACATGTCACACAGTAAGCATTATTGGTCTGGTCCACCACACACGTGGAGCTGCCTGGACAGAAAACATCCCGACAGGTCTCTGGGGAGAAAAAGAGGGAAACATTCTTAAATAGGCTGCACAGCCAGCAAGGCAGAGCATCAAGGAAATCATGAAAAAACAAAACGTTGACCTTGCAAAAGATACTTTAGGAGGCTGGGAGTTTTCAAAATTTAAAAAGCTGTGCTTTGGGTTGGTTCTTTTCAGGACTCTTCCCGATTCTTTAGAAGTTAGAAAAGTAGTTTGGCATAACTACTATGACTCGGCCCGAGGGCCGACCACATTATCCCAGAAGGGGGTCTCCCAGAGGGCTAAAGGAACAGCCAAAGGAGGCGAGGTGGGTTCCTGCTCAGGGTGGGACCTACTTTTACATCTGCCCTGATACTGCACTTCCAGCTCTGGCTGCTCTTTACATCTGGCTTTGAGGAGGGCACATTCGCTGCGGTAGGTTTTCCCATCCAGCCCACAGACCGGCCCCTTCCAGGTGACGTTGGAACAATCTGGAGCGCAGACACAGCGTGGTTTGTTCTTCTTGTTCATTCGGCATTTTTTCCCGGGTCCACAGTCCACATTCTCACATGTTTCTAGGAGTTGGAAAGATGCAAGGATTGAAGCCAGGGACATGTAGTGCGCAGGTCAGCCAGGAGGGTCTGGGTGCCTAGCGCAGAACTCACCCTCAGTTCTCACTGGAGGGGCCCAGGCAGTCTTAGAAGGCTGGGAGGGGGATGGGTGGGGACGGCAGCCCTACCCACGCCCAGACGTCTCCCAGTCCACATGGGTCAGCCGGCTTTCCCATCACAGTGAGCTAAGAGGTCCAGGGGTCACTCAGACTTTTGTTGCCTACAGCTCCAAAGGGCTGGCGTCACCGCAACTACCCAGGGTTAAGCCCGCTCACAAAGCTCTTCCAGCCCTAAGTCCAGCCAGTGAGCGCGGAGGAAGACGGCTAGACGCCCTCTACCGAGGGCCTGAGCTGCAGACGAAGCGGCTCACCTTTACAGGGGATGCAGTTGGGGGCGCCTCCGTTGAAGATCATCCACTTAAAGAGGGTGTTGTCATTCACGTCCTCCTCGGTCCAGGACGTGCTCAAGCGCCCGGTGCTGCAGCACTCTTCCTTGCTCAGCTCGGTCTTGTACAAGACCTGGCAGCGGCCGTTCTTGGCCTGGCGGAGCCAGCAGTTCCCAGCTGTGGAGACACGGAGCAGGGAGGTGAAGCGGCGGGGACCGCGGAGGGGAGGCGCCCAGCGGCGGGAGAGCAGAAGACGCCGCGGGGGTGGACGGGGGTGAGCGTGGGGGCGGGGACGGGAGACGGGAGCGAAGCGGGAAATAAATGGAAGGGGAGGGGACGTGGGGACGTGGGAAGCCCTGACCACCGAGGTGGGCGAGCGAAGGCGAGGACGGCGCCCCGGCCCGCCGCCCCACGTCAGCTACTGGTGACCCAGACACAACACGTGCGGCTCGCGCTGACTTTTACTAGACTGTTTACTTTGCTTCGTCCCATTGCATAACCTGCAGCGACTCGAAGTGCAGATGAAAGAACCTGACACAAACAGGATGCGACGGATGTTTTTACATGTTGGTTTCATGTAGGCGGCAGGGGAATTATTTGTGACAGGGGCTGAGAAAG
>PVKA01005353.1:0-91205 GCA_004027165.1 Ctenomys sociabilis | reverse complement strand
GGATGTGTGTGTATAGACAGTACAGTTGGGATAGATAACGCTGTGCTTCTACATAGTTCTATGAGAGGCAAGATCTGCACTAATGGTGGTTGGACAGGATATTATGTCGGCTTTTAGTGCTATGGTCATCCACTAGGTAAATAATTATTGAATCTTTGATATAATTCAGCTATAAAAAAACCTGTAAATATAATTTCATATATGCACCTTGTACAGTTCCAAAACGTTATGAAAACAGTTTGCATTGTATTAATTCATCGACTCTGTATGGTTAAGGTGTCTTGAAACTGTCTGATTGACATTTGTATTTTAATAAAATAAAAATAAATGGAAAAAAAAATAAATAAAAAATAAAAAAATAAAATTAAAAAATAAAAAAAAGTAGTTACAATCAACTACAATCCTTCATATCACAACAGAGGTGATGCACAGCTTCTTTATGCAGAGTTCTTACTGTGTCATGTAGAACATTAGGAAGATATGTACTAAAGTACTGAGACTCATTAAAATTAATTTCACTATTCATTAAAGATGCAGAATGGGCCTTATATTTCATTATGAGTGCATGGAGGTAAAGAATATAATGACTGCTGGTCCAATCCCATACTGTTAGGAAGTATTTCTGACCTGTAGCCCTCTGACTGAACCACAGAGTTCCTCAGATGTTCTTGGGATCTGCACTGAGACCTACAGTATTAGAATTTAGTGCATGTAAAATTCTATGCCCTTAAAGTAAGTGTGCTGCTTTAAGATTACATATAAAGAGCAAATGTTTAGTGGTCTACAACAATTTTCTCTAAACTTTTTGGTTCAATAATATATTTACCTCTAAGATCAAAAACCACTTTCAGAGCACCCACCCCTTCTTGTACTGGCTACTAGATGCTGTCCTGGAGATGACCAATAGATCTACCTCATCTAAGATTTTTATACATGAAGAAATTGAGATCAAAAGGGTAAAATTTAATGGAATGAGGCTAACTGTAAGACGTCTGATTCCCAGCCGAATTATATTTGATATTTGCATATACATGTCTATCCAACTGTATGATTGCTCTTTATATAGCATATTCATTTCTCAATTTTTCCATCTAATCCTTCTTTTAATCATAGTTAGCCATGTCTCTTGCTTATATTTTGCTATTTCACACTACAACATCTTTAGAATATTATCTCTGGGTGGGTTAACTACATTTAAAAGCAATTAAAAATGGAATAATCTAAATCTCTGAAAGATGTAGTTGAAGGAGAAAAACAAAATGCATATAAATCCTAATTATCTTTGCATGAATTTGAAATATTTCTGGAAGAGAAAATACTGTTTAAATGTGAATAATTGCAGTGCAGAGGAACTGTTCATCCTGAAATGCCATCTCTGAAGACAGCATTTACTCCATTCTTCAGAGGCTGTAACCTTGCCCAAATTAAATATAATGAGTATGAATTTATTCAGAAAGTACCAGGGAAAAAATGCAATTGATATTTTCAGTCATAAATTACAGGTTTACTAATCTAGCTGTACCATATTGCAGATGCTGCTTGATCCATTATAAGTGAACTCCAGCAAATTTATTTCCTCCTACACAGGGTAAAATTATTACCTTAACTCTCTTGCACAAAGGAAGGATGGTGAGAGAGGAAGTGACCATCAAACACTGGGTAACAGCTTTCAAATTGTTCCCACCTGAGATACACAGTCTTTAGCTATTAAAATGTAGTTAATAGTTCCCTTGTCAGTCATTTAAGAGCTATTTGGATCTGGCTAATTGAATTGAAAAGATCATTTTATGGTAGAGAGAAAAATACAGACAAGGTTTCTTTCCCAATATATATTTCTTGAAAAGCCTTTTTGTGTCCAGTGTTTGAAATCGGCTTATAACTAATTTAAAATAGAAGTATCTAGAAAGGTAGCTTTTAGGATCTCAGCTCCAAATATCCTAATAGAAGTGGATCTTTTAAAGATGAATTTCCCAACAGAGTTTTAAAAGACAGTTTTTGTACTTAAGATTATGTCTCAAACTTTTTCTAGGTCTTGTGTAATACAAATCTAAAAATGGCTTCTTGCTTATAGCAGCACTGCATATCACTCATCAGACAGTTCTGATTTACATGGCAACAAACAAATATAATTGTACATTTTCTGTCAGTTCTTCATGCTCTAAAGGGACTAAGCCAAGGTGAATTTCAAAGGCTCTATGTAGATAGGCAAGGAGAAGAATAAATAGGAGATAATTCAATATTAAAATCTTCACCTGCCCATCTCTGACAAAACAAAAACAGGGGAATATAAATGATGAAGGACCATTTTATAGTGAAAAATTATACATATATATAATATATATTATATATATATAATATATATATTTATATATATATATATATAAAATAGTTAAGATAGATGTTCAGCTTTCTCTTAGTTCAATGAGAAAAAAGATTTTTACTAATAGTTTTTAGACAAGATATCATGCCTGCACCTTGTCCTCTGAATAACTACTGCAAAGACAACAATATGCAAAGTATTAATTATTGGAACTGTCCTCCTGACCTGTTTTGAAACTGTCTCATTGCTACTTCTTTCTCATTAAAATTAATTTAAAAAATAAAATAAAATCTTCCCCTGGAAAAATGTTCTCAGTTTCACAAGACTCCATATTCAATCCACTGAATGAGTTTACTAATCTAAACTGTCTATTTTCCGAAGATTATCAGAATTTTTACTTATCTAGATATTTAATATATCTATGCCTCTCATTATCTACACATTATTCATATAAACACACATCTGTTTATATTATTAAAGAAAATTTATTTACTTTTATTTATTTATTTTTTGTGGAACCAGATATTGAACTCTGGCTCTTGCTCTTGCCAGGGAAGCACTTATTCCACTGAGCCATCTCCCTGGCCCTATTACAGAAAATTTATTAAGAAAACATAGATGAGTAGATATTTAGATAGACATTCATTAAATGCATATATTTATCTTATATACATATGTGGAAAGAAAAAGTCATAGAGACAGAAACACAGACATGAGAGATCCAACAGATCACATTTGATCTGATAGTTAGGTATCCTGAGTTATAGGACAAGAAACTAGGCCAGTTTCTTTCATTTAAATTTCACTTGAACTGTTATATTTGGTGGAAATATGACTGTGCTGGGTTTTGAATGAATTTCATACTCTTCAAAAAGTTTAGAGCTTTAGCACCAGTATCAAGCACAAGTATTAAGCAAATTCTGAGCACTCTTTATCAGAGAAATGTGTTAACAGTGTCTGAAGGGATTTTAAAGATGCTTCCACAAATGAAATAAAAGGCTATGGAGAAAGGACCATGGAAATGTCTTTGTAACATTATGGATCCTAGCGATCAAGCAAGCAGGGCACCAAATAACTTCAACCCAACTAAAAACACACCGAGATCAATCTATGTCATAACTCACAAAATTGTAGGGATACTGGAAACCATCCTGATCCACTGTTTTCTGGAAAAGCAACCTAAACCAGAACTAAGTTATATTCTATTGGCTGTTGTTGTTATTATTATTATTATTATTATTACTATTATTATTATTTAGAAGGTAGCTTAATCATGGAGTATTGATGCTTACCCTCTTTAGCATTTTTAAGAAAATCAGTCTTCATTAAATTTTGTGGAACTGTACACATTTCAACTGAGGAACATCAGAATAAAACACTTCATGCTGTTCCAAATGTTTACAGAACTTCTGTTGTGTATTGTAATACTAATACAAAGTTCACAGCCTCATTGTTCTGTGAACTATATATACAAAGCAGTGTTTCAGCAGCTGCATAGAGAAAGGTCTATTTTCTTTCTAGCACCCCAAATTTTGTTTTTTCTCTCGAATTTCGGCTGCTATATAATTCTATCTGTGTCTCAGAGGAAAGAAAGTTTCCGTTTGTTTCATACGTTCAAGTACCTGATTTTACATAATATATCACAATATCTTTGCTGTTGACATATGATCAATAATCAAACTTTACAGTACAGAGGTGGGTGTAGTGGCACATGCCTGTAATTCAAGGAATAAGAGACTGAGGCAGGAGAGTCAGGTTCAAAGATAGGGTGGGCAGCATAACAAGACAAACAAACACTGGGGAGGCTCAGCGGAATAAGCCCTTCCCTGGCAAGCACAAGGGCCTAAATTCAATCTCAAATTCCGCAAAAAAAAAAAAAAAAAAAAATGACAAACACAGAAAAAACCCTTCCCAACCACTGAAAGATTGGTTGGTTAAAACAACATTGGAAGAACAATACTTTTATTTGTTTTTAAAAAGATGACAATGTTGCTAAAATTTATGAAAGGAAGACATTTATTTTATCACGTTACTTAGCAGCTTTAAGGCCTGCCAGATAGCTTCGGGATTAAAACACATGCGCAGACAGAAGCAGGGGCTGAGTATTCTTTCCCTGCTCTGCAGTGCGTGCAGGTCCCCAGGGCGTGCTGAGACGGAGAACGAGACTGGGTATGGCCTGCGCCTGTAATCCCAGAATTTGGGAGTTGAAAAACAAGAAGGATCACTACAAGTCTGATCTGTGTAGTGAGACCCTATAGTCCCTGTAGTAAAATAAGAAAACTATCAGCTTTACCAATGACTATGAGATAAAACTTAAACTCAGAGAAATTTTCAGATATTTACTGTTTCAAAGCAAGAAAAAAATACATGTGGACTATCAACTGATATCCACAAATAATTTTGTCAAAAAGAATTTTAATGGGCCGGTCATATAGTTCACTGGACTAAAGAGCCTGCTTAGGCAGAGAGTAGCGGTCAGGGATCAATCCCCAACGTACCATGACAGGCCTGCCCGCGGAACCCACTGAGGAAGCAATTGAGACTCAGCATGGTGGTGCGTGCCTGTAATCCCAGCGCTTGAGAGGCTGAAAACAGGGGAATCACTATGAGTCCAATCTGTGCAGGGAGACCCTGTAGACCCTGTACTAAGTACATTTAAAAAAAAAGAACTTTAGAATTTGGTGCGGTGGGCTTTTCTGTGTCAGACATTATTACGATTATCTGAATGCTGTCATGATCTCAGTAGATGACCAGAAAAAAAAAAAAAAAAAAAAAGAGGAAATAAATTTTCAAAAGAGAGCCATTCATCCTTTAAAAAACTGGGGTGTATTTCACATGCCATAAAATATTGATTGGTTTAAAATATATCATTTATTTGATGTGTCCACAGAGTTGGACAACCATGATTCCACTCTGATTCCAGAACATTTTCATCATTCTATAAAGACATCCTATGCCCATTAGTAGCTATTCCTCTCTCCTTCCTTCTTGGTAGCCCGTGCCAGGCATTACATTGTCTCTACCTAGATTTCCCATAAACACAGTCCTAAGCAAATAAATAAATAAATAAATAAATAAATAAATAAATAAATAAAATAAAACAGAATTTCAAAACCAGATCATAGGTGAGCAGCAGAGGTTAATAGACTATGTTGTTATCTTCAAAGTACCTACTCAGAGTACAAGATATAGGCATGAAAAATTATCCAAGCAATATTAGCATCATCATTTCTTTTCAATGAACTGAGAAAAATAGCATAACTATCTTAACTATCTTGTATATATTCATGTATTTTTTTCCATTACTTTTTTCCCCTTTCCCTCACCCCTGTTTCTCTTTCTATTTCAAAAGTTTCTTTGATTTCAGAAAATGTACTGTAAATTTTGGATCTTATTTACCCTTTCAAATTCTCATGTAAGGGAGGCAATGTGAATGTTTATACATTTGATTTAGTTCACTCATGAATATGGTCATGAGTTTCTCCATTTACCTGTAAAAGTCTCAAGCCTATTATTCTTCAGAGCTGAGTAATACTGCACTATATAAAATGACCACATCTTTTTTATGTATTTCTCCACTGAAGGGTATTTGGGTTGTCTACAAATTCTAGCCATTGCGAATTGTGCTTTTATAAACAAGTACACATATATTGCTGTACTATGATGTGCCAGGTGGGACCTGTAATACTAGCTTTTTAAGGAATCACCACGTTGATTTCCACAGTGGTTGCACCAGTCTAAATCCCCAAAAAGTGTGGAAAAGGGTTCATTTTTCCCCAAAGCCTGGCTAGCACTTGTCGTTGCTTGATTTACTGATAATAGCCATTCTTTCAGTGTGTGAGATGGAATCAGAGTGTGATTTTAATTTTCATCTCTCAGACAACCAATGATGTTGAACATAGTCTCATATAATTATGTGCTATTTCCATTTCTTCCGCTTAGAAGTTTGTACTCATCTCACATGCCCATTTTTGGATTGGGTCTTTGAATTTGGGAGGTCTGCTCTTTTTCTCAATTTTTTATATTCCTATATGTGTCTTTAATCTGAGATCTACTGGCTATGATTATTTTGTTTTGTTGTACAGATTTGATGTGATTCTGATCAAAATATCATTAATACACCTGACAGAATTCATTTGGAACCAGAAGAGTCCTAGAAAAGCAAAAGTGATTCTCGGCCGCAAAGGCGAGGCCGGGGCATCAAAACTGCTGGCTGGTTTTGTTGTGTGTCGGTTGTTTTTTCACTCATAATGAAGGAAGGAAAGGCTTATTTAGCTCACAGGTACTGGAAGTTTCAGTCCATACTCAGCCGGCTCCAAGGCAGAGTAGCACAGGGCAGACAGCAGTGGCTCCTGCGGAAGACAAAGCGCAAGAGAGCAAAGAGAGTGGCAGTAGCTCAGGCAGCTGGCTCTCACGACTCCTCTTCTTACACTGTAAAGGAAATTGCCTGCCCAGGGCTGGGGCAGCACCCACACCCACAGTAACCAATCACTGGGTGGCCCAGACAGCTCAACCAATTAAAGCACCTCTGGGGATTTGAGACAGTGATTGAGACAGGCAGTGGTGCTGAACACCTGTAATCCTAGCACTCGGGAGGCTGAAAACAGGAGAATACTAGTCAGTCTGTATAGTGAGACCCTGTAGATCTTGTACTAAATACATTAAGTAATAATAATAATCAGTCAATCAATCGTAAACTCTAGAAGCTGCCCCATGATTGCATGAGGTTTTAGAGGAACACCTATACACAAACCATAACACTAGTGCACCTAACTTCCACCTGCTGGCACCTCATTGCTGCTTCAGTTTTCCATTCATGCTGGTCTCATTTGAACCTACAGGTGTGTATCTCTCACCTGTGCATCCCCTCTGGGGCCTTGGGCCCACTGATTGCTCCACTTGTGTGCCATGCCTGGGTTCGCGTGGCCTGGTCTTGCTGAGTTGCTCCACCCATGGCAGGCCTGTGCGCACCCATACCTGGTCCACCTGGCCTGCTTTTGTTGATGGACAGTGGAAATAATTTTAAACTAAAAAGAAGTATAGATGTAAAAACAATTGCAGTTCTACTATTCCATTGCAAGTGACGGTGGACATCTTTTGTAATGTATGTTCAATTTATTCTGAAAACTATAATATCCCTAATTATGTATTAAATTAAAGCTACTTCTACCAACTACTGTCTATATTTAACATCACATAAAACACAAAAGACGCACCACATCAAAAAATTTGAAAAGAATAAAAGACTTTCCATTTTCACTATGAAGTAATAAGAAAGAGTCAGGGGAGTCTCTCATTCGGCATCAGTATCCAAGAAAATCTATTGTACCTCAGTCAAGTTCTGCAGTTAAGAATCTTTCAAGATTAGGAAGATTTGGTAGCTTGCATTTTACTAAGTGAGTTCTTAAATGAGCAATATTATACATATACACTGAGGAAAACTTACTGAAGAAATGCAAAAATCATATTATGACTATGAAACATAAATCCTATGCTAACACTGACCTTCTATCCAACTTGAGACAATAATGTTCATATTGGACATTTTGAACTCAGATTTTGGGGACTGGAGAGATAACTCAGTGGAATAAGTGCTTGCCTGGCAAGTACAAGGTCCTGAGTTCAACCCCTGATACCACAAAAGAATAAAATAAATAAATAAAAACAAACTTGAATCTTGAACCAAGATTATGAATTGTATAATACTTTAACATAGACAAATTGAAGACAACACAGGAAATAATATTTTAATGAATTTATCTGTGAATCAGACTATAGACACATCATATTATTCTTTATAATGTTTAGATAATCTTTTGCTAAAAAGTTGAAGGTTAGTTGCTGAATAAAATGAAAAGAATAACTGGTAGTAAACACATTGCTTTGAAAAACAGAGTGATTTTCTGTTTAGGTATGCATGAAACATTAATAAGATTCTGATTATATATTTGACTGGAAGAAAATATTCATTATGTAATTTAAATAGGAAAGAATATAAATCATACCCTTACTGCAATCTAATTTTTAAAGCAATAGAAATTAAAAGAAAAAAATTATACTGGTTTCTTAGATAAAGAAAAAATTAAGTTTTCTGAAATAAAAGACATACAAGAGAGAAAATATTATATCTAAATTCCAATGAACACTCAGAATTTCACAGAAAATAAACCATTTAATAATCACACACCTTGAATAGGCTGAGATTTTAAATTCTTGATTATGTGATAATTATATAAGCATTAAGCATGATAGTTAAGTAGTAAATGGTAAAAGACCAAGGAGTAAGGCCCTAATGAAAAGAAAAGAAACAGATGGAGAAAGTGTAGAAATGGCAGTAGCAGACAGAACCCATCATACATAAAGCCTGTCTTTGCAGAACTCTGTGATTGCATTGTACCTTCCATGGGCAAACTGGACCCTGCCTCCTAAAACTAGCCAGTTAGCTTCCCAGGGACATCTGACAACAGAGTCCAGACAGCAACTGGAAAGCATCTGACTATCTTTATTTTTCTGCACTTTGACAATAGAAAAATGGGAAGATGTACACTGTCTTTTGTCTTTAAAATAAGTGGTTGGGAGGCATAGAGTTGTATTTCACTATCTAACATTAAAAACATTTTCTGGCATTCTTTCTCCAAGGAAACTATATTGCTAAGTACTATGCTTTTTAAAAGTCCTAAATTAGAATTTTTAACAGAGAAACATTTACACTAAAGGTCAAATGTGCCACCGTGAAGCAGGTTGATTAGACAGGGAAGCTACACTATCATTTATAATAAAGGAGTCAGGAGGGGTTTCTTCATATTCAGAGGCAAATGTATAATCTATGAGTCTTAAAATGCTAAAAGATCAATTAATAGCCTTGCTTTATGAGAAATAGACGTTGTTCAAATCAATGCCAAAGTTTTATGTAAGTTAAGGGCCTATAGAACACTCATTATGGTTCCATTAAATGACAGCTGGTATTTCCATCTTTTGTTTCCAACGTTGTCTAGAATTCACATGAGAACATTAACAGAAAAGGGAAGGAGCTGAAGAAAGAGGAAATGTCTGGTGTCCAGAGAACAGTTTATCAGGTTACTCGGGCAAGGCCCTAGGTTTCCACGTCTACAGAAAACCCTACATCATTAATCACAGATTTACCTGTAGTTTTAGTTTTTGTGCTATAGAATTCCTCTGCTGCTCAGAGTCTACTTTGACATTTTTTTACTAAATCTTTGGACTTTTGGAGGTTTTATGAAATCTTCTAGATTTATAATAAATACTGAGCTTCAATAGGAAATCTATGTTTAGATATTTCATAAGGAAAAATGTTGTAGAACTGTTAGGCACCTGGAAGCAATAAAAGAATTAAAAGATAGGGCAAGCCTATTCTTCTGCTTTTATTTTTTTACTCTATATTAGATTATTTTGCTGAATTCACACACCTACAATATTTAAATGGAAATGGAATGGAATGCCCATCTCTGACAAAACCAAACCAAAAAGGGGGATACAAATGAAGGACCATTTTGTATCTGTATATAAAATAGGATAGATATACAGCAACTTTTTCTTAATTCAATCCAAAAAAGATTTGTACTAATAATGTTTGGACAGGATATCATGTCTACATCTTAAATAACCACCATAAAGACAACAATATGCAGTGTCTTAATTATTGAAACTGTCCTATTAATCAGTTTTGAAACTGTCTCATTGCTATTTGTTTCTCCATAAAATTAATAAAAAGTATATTGATAACTTAAAAAAGCAAGTACAGCTGTGCTTTTAAATCTAGATTACAACTTATGCTACTATTATGTAGATGTAATACAATCTTTTCAATAGCAGGAAGTTGAAATGTTTGTGGAAATGTTACATTTAAGTCTAAAAGCAAAGTGAATACAGTTGGAAAAGAAAGCCACATATCGATCTGACTACATTTTTGTTATCTACCCTTTGACAGACAACACAGATAATGTATATGTTGTACATGCATAGTGATAATTTTGAATTAATGCACAATATTGGTGTCAGCAACAAGACTTACTGACACTAATGCAATTCTTTTGACAAAGTGAAAACATCATATCTAAACAAAGGCATCACTGATCCTTAATCACATCTGATCGTTGATTTTGAGAAATATTTGGAGCCTCCTAATATTTTGAGCTTTTTTTAAATTTTGAAATGATTCTAAAGCACCAGAGAAAGCAAAGTGAATCTTTAAGCAACCTTTAGGTCATGAGCTTGGTCTGGGTCTATCTGGTTGCCAGGAGCTGTCAAGAACAAGTGAGAAAATGATCGTTCAGCCCTACAAGAGCTTGAGGAGCTCTGTGAAGCTTTAAAATACCCCACCACACCCCACCCCCAGGTTGTCTTCTATTTCACTCTTGGGTTTTTCTAGGTTGTGTGTGCAGAGAGGACACAGAAAGAAAAGAGAGGAGGGCCACACAGAGGTTGTGGGAAAGTAGACAGAGTGGACCTGTCAGACAACAGGATCCTGCTCTTCACATTTGCATACGTGAAACGTACTTGCTTTTCATTATTTGTGTGACACTGTAGAAGCCACTTAGCATCCCTGTACCAGGTTTATGCTGTTATTCAGTTCATGGAAATCAGACTGAGCAATCTAAAATTTCTTCTCCTCTAATCATTTAGAATGGAGAAAGGCTAAGTTTTTCACAGCTTCTAGTGTCCAAGCACCAGTTTCCCACTGAAATAGCTTCTTCAAAGACCATATCGAAAGATTATGAGTGCTTGTAGACGTGACGCACAGGGGCGTGACTGATCTGCGATGTAGCCTGTCAGAAAGTCTACAGTTTGGGTCAGAAAGAAAATCAGAAGTATTAATTTTGAATCTGATAATTTTAAAATTACTTAAATCAAGATTAATCATTCACAAACAATAACTACTCATGATTATTTTTCTATCTACCCTTCTTAGTGAACTGTAAACATGAATAATTGTCTAAAAATGTACCTCCCATTTATTTATTTATTTATTTATTTATTTATTCATCAAGATAGGAAAATCTAGGGCAGGTACTTTTTCTCAAATTATGAGGCATTAAAACGTCATTATTTGGTATTTGAAAACCTTGGGAAATTCACTGGCAATACATGCAGTTGACTAAAATTAAGCCAAATAAACTGTACGTATAAGGATTGCTTTCTCAAATACATTTTAACAAAGTAGGTATTTCTTTCATGTTTTTCTTCACAAAGAAAAATTAGGAAAAGATGGGAATTACTTCATGAGTTCTGTCAAAATTTATCCACATAAATTATTGTTAGCAAGCCTTACAATAAAGACACATAAGAGATCTGATTCATGCTATCATTCCAAAAGGACCTGACTATACCAAGAAATGTCAGAATTTTAAATGAAAGAAAAATTTAGAAATAGTAAGAATTCCTTGTTGCCAGGAAGCTTCAGCATGTGCTCACAGCTATGCAACTTTTATTTAAGGAAAAGTATGATAACCCTTCCAAATGCCGTCACCATAAAAAAATATGCTGAATAAAGTTCTGCATTTGTTTGCTAAAAGAAATAAAGTTTCAAAATACTTCCCAAAAAGTTCTCATATTTGTATTTTGTTTCTCAAAGAGAACCCTTAAAGATTCTGACTTAAACAACCACATGAAAAAATTAAATCTCCACAGGTACAATTTTTTAAGAACATAATTAAAATTTTATTACTTATAATACTTCAAAGGAAAGTGCTTTCTTATCATGCATTGTTTTACTTGGTAAAGACTCAAGAATAATTTGTATATGTTTGCTATTAATTATGAATATTAAAAGATATATGATACTTTACATTGTTCAAACTTTTTAAACAATTTACTCTACTGTAATATTAAATAGCACTTCAAGCAACCTGTATGAAGCATTTTCTAAGTTAAAGAAAATTATAATTACATGATTTTGAATATCTGAAATACTAAAAATTCAGAAATTCAAATTCCTCATGCAACTTTCTTACCTTTGAAATTGATATTGATTAATAACATTTAGGAAAAGAATGGGTATCCCTTTAAAATTCAAGTATTAAAAAAATAAATGTTTTCTTGTGATTTTGCTCAGATGAAAAGTTAATTTTCACTGGAATTCCTAGCTGATGTTAGAAACCTATCTGTTTTGCTTGGTTTTCCCTCTAGATGCAGAGCCAAAGCTTCTCAAATTACCCTGCTGTCTTAGAAATCTCAAAATCTCTATATGATCCTCTGCCCGGGCTCCATGATTTCTTTTTTTCTTTTTTCTTTTTTTTTTTTTGAGGAACCAGGGATTGAACTCAGGCCCTTGTGCTTGCCAGGGAAGCGCTTATTCCACTGAGCCATCTCCCCAGCCCTCCATGATTTCTATGGAGGCTCCACAACCGTGACTCTGAGGGAGCCATCAGGCTAATGGAAGGGTTCACACAGAAGGAAAGAGAGCTGTCTTTCAAGTCTGCTAAAGAGAATCAGCCCACCTACCACGAAAAAAAAAAATAAGACAAAATGAAGAAACATATTGCCTTTGTCAGTCATAGCCACCCACCACTGAAAACATTGTATTGCCTACCTCTGAGAATCTTTTCATTCAAAACTTATTTTCTCTAAAATTCTAATATTTTCCCCAAATCGCACAAGTTCTCTGAGTGGTTACATGATAAAATTCCAACTACAAAACTTCACTACATTGATATGTATTAATATATTTAAATTATTCAAGTCTTTATCATCACAATCGCTATCATATAATCTCTATAATTAATAAAATAATTATAGAGAAATATCAAAAGCATTATCACAAAACTACAGGTTTTAGCGTTAAAAGGATTTAGATGCCCTGAAGTGTGTCTTGAATTATTCACAAGATCAAGTAATCATTTAAGGAGTATATCAATAATTAGCATAACTGCCTTAATATACTTTACCAAATTCTTCTTTGATATAGTGAATAATGAATATTACTATAAGAAGTAAAGTTTTGACAAATTTCTTTTTTTTTTTAATTTCCTTTTTCATTTATTTATTTGGTACATGATCTCACTATACAGCTTGGATTCATAGCAATCCTCCTGTTTCCAGTCTCCTCAGTGCTGGAATTACAGGCGTGTACCACCACGCCCAGTTGAGGTGGGTCAGCTCAGTGCACCTGGGGGCTTGGCCAGCACAGCATGTGCTGCTGGGGATCGAACCCCGGTCCCTGCTCTTGCCTAAGCAGGAAGCAGGCTCTTAGTCCATTGAGCTATCTCGCCAGCCCTTGATAAATTTAAGTATAATTAAATAGTGTTGTGCATGTTGTTTTTCAAATTTCATTGTGTTTCTGGTTTCTCCCATTAAGTTCTAAATCTGAAAATAGCAAGTATGTGCCATTGATGTCTCTAAAGTTTATTGCCCTGCCATCGCCTGTATCATCCACCTATCATGGATAATCTGTAGCCACTCATTCAGATTTACTGCATTTGACTTGTACAATCAGAAACAGCTAAAAATTATTCCAAAAGTCAACTCTATTGCACCTTATAAAGTCCAATTCTATATCAATTTTTGACACTGTGGTTAAAAAGTACAGTGGTCTCTCTGCTTGATGGGACATAGATTTATGTTTGAATTTATGTATCAATAAGATAGCTAATATGTACTTTAATGTACCTTAAAGTAAAATAAAAAACAATAATTTTGAACTTTCCTAGAGAATCAGTTTTCCTTCGCTTCCCTGGTGATTCTCCAGGAAACCCCACCTGCCCTTCCTGAGAAGTATAGCACCCCCTGCCCCTTCCTTCCTTCTCCAGGGCTACCGACTCGGCCAAAGCAAGACCATCTCCTGCCCTGGACACCATAATAGTCTGCAAAATGCCTTGCAGCTCTTCCTCCTCCCCTCCTTCCACAGCCCTCTCTCAAAGAGCAGCCAGAATAATTTTTTGCACAGCAACCCATGGTATTCCCCATGAACTATACAGCTTGAAATGTGCAGAATAAAGCTGAAAGGATTTACCTGCAGGGTCTCTTCTCTTGTAATCTCTGCATTGTTTTGTGAATACTGCATATTTATTATTTTAGTAGTATTATCTCCTAACACATATATGAATTCCAAGAAAGAAGAAGCATTTCTGTGCGGTGTGTGGTTGCTCTGGTTACTATAATAGTGTGGGATGTTTCATGGTCTCCAAATACATATTTTTAAAGAGGACAACTTGAACTTACCAAAGATGAACACAAATGTATGGTCACTGAAGGTTTGATTTTTTTTTTTTTTTTGGAGTGTCCATATTGCCATGTCCCTACATGAAGGTACATTTATATCTGAGCTCAACACCCCAAAACAGGAAAATCAGTTCCAAAATGATATATTAAAAAAAATTAAATAAGTACTATTAATAACAACCTTTCAATAGCAACATACTAGGGTCTTTTCCCCTGTCCATTACATCATTATGTTTTTGGGTTTTTTGTTTGATTTTTGTTTTTATTATTTTAGGGAAGGGTCTACAGGGTGTTCAGGGTCTCATTGCTAGATAAGACTCGTAATGACCAACTTGTTTACAGTCTCCCAAGTGCTAGGATTACAGGCTTGCGCCTCCATGCCCAGTCTCAATCACCATCTCAGCAAGCCCCAGGGCGGCCGGCATGGCAGGCTGGGAATCCAACCTCCAACCCATGCGTCTGCCTAACAAGCGTTTTAATCACTTGAGCTGTTTGACCGGCCGAAATTTAAATTTTTAAACCATACATATTTACTTCTACAGCAGAGCCGGCCAAATAGTTCAGCAGATTAAAGTGCGTGCCAGCAGGTACAGGGGCCAGGGGTTCGTACCCCGGGCCTGCCTTGCCAGCCCTGCCCCTCCAGTGTGCTGAGACTGGGCACGGTGGCACGCGCCTGTAATCCCAGTTTTTGGGAGGCTGTAAACAGGCAGATCACTGAGAGTCCAATCTAGTAGTGAGACTCTGTAGACCCTTCCCTAAAGAACAAAACAAACAAACAAACAAACAAACAAAAAATTACTTCTACACACAAAAGAAATTCAAAGTTCAATCTCATTTTTCTTTTACAGCGGTTTCCAGAGTCACTATTGTCTGACTCTCATTCCAAAACTGTTATTGATACATTGTGATATATAGATAATCACATAGAATATGTGCTTATTTTTTTAAAATTTTGTGGGAGATAATATTTGCATTAATTGTTTCTTCTTTTTTTTGGTTTGCTTTTTTTGTTAGTTTGTTGTTTTGAGAGAAGGATGCTTTTTGTCTTTAAATTGTTCAGAATTGACTCACACTTGTGATTCTCCTGTCTCAACTCCCCAAGGATGGAATTTCAGGCATGTGCCACCAAGTCCAGCTTTTACAGATTTATTTTCCTCTTTAGCACAAGTATTACTACTACACAGGATTGATAGAAGCAACTTTATAGTATTTACTCTCAATGCTTTTGCCAGTATTTATGGTTTCCCATAAACTTTAAGTTCATTTTACACCTGTAAGAACTTGTGCAGTATTCTAATCAGAACCGCACTGAATTTACACTAATTTCATAGAACTGACATTAGCCTTCACGGTTAAGAAAAACATTTTCTTTTCTATTTACTCAGATCTTATTTTATAACTTTCAAAAAGATTTTCTCACATAAATCCTGTCTCCTTTTCAGTGCTTTCCTTTGAATTCCACTATATTTTCACTATCAATTTAAATGTTTCCCATGTATTACTGTTTGAAAAAAAAGTGTATGTTTGTGTTTAGAGCTGTTTCTTCTTACACATATTACCCAAGTTCTGACAATTTTTTTCTTCGGTTTCATGTTTTAAATAAGAGTAATACATCAGTAACAGCATGCTATTCCAGTGTTTCCAGGGTTTATTGGAAACTTATTGAACAAAGTACTTTTAAGGCATCAAACATTAATAATATAGATTTCTGATTTTACTTCAAATTGTTTTATATATTAATAAGCAGATTACTTAATTTTACATAAATTTTTGTAAGTTTTATGGGATTCTTTTGAGTTTAAAGTATTAAAGAAATTCAAAAGTGTTTTCATTTATTAAAATATTTTAAGCACACTATTAAACAAGGTCTGCAGCTACTCTGATCTAATTTCTTATGTATTTGTGACCTTAACATTTTTTGTTAAATTTTGAGACAAAGTCTTGCTATGTAGTTCAGGCTAGTTTTAAACTCGCTATGTATCCCAGGCTGGCCTTGAACTTACAGTGATCCTCCTGCCTCAGCCTCCTGAGTGCTAATTATAGGCATGTACCACTATGTCTGCCTTATGGGGTTAATTTAAAAAGACTATGTATTGTGAGTTGTTGACATCCTTCTGGTTATTTTGTTTTCAAAAAGAGATGTAGAGCCGGGCGTGGTGGCGCATGCCTATAATCCCAGCACTCGGGAGGCTGAGGCAGGTGGATTGTTGTGAGTTCGAGACCAGCCTGAGCTACAAAGTGAGCTTAAGGCCAGCCTGAACTGTATAGTGAGACCCTGTCTCAAAAAGACAAAAAAAAAAAAAAAAAAAAGAGATGTAGGTTGAGAACCAGTGTTACTTAATATTGTCAAATGTGTTTTCACTATTGATATCAATTATCACTTTCAATATATTAATTATGATTATGTATTCTTGGATGTTAAAATAAATTTACATCCCTTAAGTAAATTGTACTTTATAATTGTGAATTTGATACATTTCTGAGCCACATGCTAATATTATGTCAAAAAATTTTCAACATGTGTGCTGGTAAAAGTACTCTATAGATTGACTTCTGCCCTTTTTTATAGTACTAAAGCAAAATTAGATTAGAAAAATAATCTGCCTTTTTTTATACTTTGGACTAGTGTGAATATCACTGTGAGGGCTAATTAAACAAATGAACAAACAAAAAAACATAGCTCAGCAAACTGAAGCACCTGCTTAGACAAACACAGTGGCCTGGATTCGATCATTGGACTGCACCCCTGGGGCGAGCTGAGATGGGAATTGAGACTGGGCATGCTGACTCGGGCCTGTAATCTCAGCTTTTGGGAAGACGTAAACAGGCAGATCACTGCAAGTCTGATCTAGTAGTGAGACCCTGAACACCCTGTAGACCCTTACCTAAAACACAAAAAAGCTAAATAAAAAAATAAAAAATAAATGTCACTGTGACACCCAGCTTCAATAGTGAGTTCATTAGATGTTAATTCTTTGTTTTTGCAGGGTGGGGGGAAGAGGAGCACAACCTGGGATTGAACTCAGATCCTTGCGCTTGCCAGACAAGCACATATTCTACTGAGCTAGCTCCCTAGCCCTAGATGTTAATTCTTAAGCGATAACAAATAACAAATTCCTTAATTATTTTTGGAAATTTATCCTTGAGTTTATATTCATTGGCTGTAAGACTGAGGCCCTTCAATCAATTTTTATTTTTGTTGCTGCAGAATTGCACACAGTGTGTTCTCCTATAAAGCTGTACAATTCAGTCTCCTACTTCTGGACATAGTTTTTACTTTGCTGAAGCACTAGAACACTGGTATGTTCGTTGCAGGATACCTAAGGAGTCAGAGTCTAAGAGGTGGTAGAAACCATTTGACCAGTATTCTAGAGCATTGCGGTTTCTGGCTCAAGCACAAGTGTGTTCTCTGGGCATGCAGATCACCTACATATTTTCAAGCTCCCCTCATTCCTTCACAGTCCTACAATTCTACAGATACTAATGGAAAATCTAGTTATAAATTTCATATGGAAATGAATATGATACAGGACATCCACAGTACCTTTGGGAAAGGTCAAGTCTGGAGCTCTTTGGCTACTGCTTTCAAGACTTACAAGTTATACTACCCAAGATGTGTGACACTGAGATAATGATAGATGGATTTATACAGCCGAACACTAGAAACAGACCTATACATATACTCTCTGTTCCCACAAATTCTGCTGGAATGAGTGCAGATTCAAAAGGACACACAAAAAATCAAACATTTATACCTACATTGCACTACCCAGAAAGTCATCTCAAAACTGACCAAAATATTACCTGAAACCTAAGTCTGAAAAGCTTCTGAAAAACAAAGAGTCTTCATAACATCCAGACAAATAGTTCTTAAATATGCTATCAGCAACATGATCTATAAAAATGGTAATTTTAACATAAACAAGAGTTAAAACCATCTACTCCTCAAGAGTCCCTATTAAAGATATATTAATGTATCATTTTGGAGAAAATATTCTAAAGTAATGCATTTTATAAAAATGATTATTCTGAGCATACAAGGCACTTTGAAAATTCACAGAGAAGAAATTAGACAAAGATGTCAATATTAATTATTCCTAAAGGTGTGTGGACAATATCTAGCACTTTTCAAAAAGCATTTTGATAAATACAAAACATGGATAAAATTGAAAGTAATTATGCATTGTAAAAAACAAGCCCAGAAACCACTATATTTCTATTCATATATTTATCTAGATATTGATATATAGATAGATATTGCATTTATATTAAAGATCCATAATCCTACATTTTAACAAAACATACCAGTTACATATGACGAGGGTGAGCTTAAAGGATTACAGACAGGTATAAGGAAATTTTGGAGGATAATGCATACATTCAGCATGACTGTTACGGTGATTTTCTTTTTTATTTTTCATTTATTTTATTTTATGGAAGAACAAATAGCAATAAGACAGTTTCAAATCAAATTAGTAGGACAAGTCCAACAATTAATTGAAAGCACATTGCTTTCATAGGGATTTTTGCTGTACAAGGTGTACACATAATTATCTACAAACACTATTATATCAGATGTCTCTATTCAATGAAATAAGAGAATGTAGCTGTATACCTATCTTTTTTCAAAGCTGAGTACAGTTTCTATAATTAATATTTTTTACATTGTTAGCTTCCTAGTGGTTATCCATAGTACAAGCAGCAGACAGGATATCCTGTTCAAACACTATTGGTGCAAATCTTTCTTCTCATAGAATTATGTATTGCACATTTATCCTAACTGTACTGTTTATACAAACCCAGAATGGTTCTTCTTTTGTATTCCCCTTTTTTGTTTAGTCTTGTTAAAGACGGGTATTCTATTGTCATTCAATTATTACAAGGCTTGAATTCAGCAAAACAATACAACACAGTACAGAAGTCCACAATAATAGTGGGTTATATGAAGAAATCGTTGACTAAAACCATTTACAGCTCAGCTTATTATTATGGTCTTATATTATATACCTAGTTTTTATACTTTTCTGCTGGATGGTTAAGACCAAGATAAAGCAAGACCTATATAACAAAAAATGTAACTTTTGTATCTGATGAGGTCAGTCAGGTCACCTCAGGGTTTATCTTGTAACCCTGTACCTCACTCTGTAGATCCTTTGTCAGTGTCGGGCACATGGATGAGTCACGGCAATTGCTTGACCAGTTTTCTCTCTGTGAAAGCCTGAGAGAAAGTTTTCTCTCCATGTGACTCTCCTTAGGCACACTATGAGTCATCAATCACATTCCTTTGTGGCTCCATAGTCTCCTTGATCAGGAAATTAGGGCACAACTGAGTTCTGTGATGTTACAGTACAGGTTTCCTATGTCCTGAATCTTCACTGACCTTGAAAGGCTAGGGCCAAAATATTGGCTCTCCTTGCAACCCTTACATTTCTCTAAGTTTTGATCTCTGAACTTACATTGTTAACCATCCAGAAGACAAGCTGATTATTAACCTGCGAAGTATGCAGTTCAGTTTACCCTATCTGACTAAATTCTTTTTAGTTGTTATTATATCTTTCTATTTGTATTCTTTTTATTTCTTATACTAGGAAGACTATACAATATTTGCACATGTGTGTCTGGTTTATTTCACTTATGAGTAGATGTACACGTGGCATCCACTTTAACACAAATGCTTCAAGTTTACCATTCTTTATAGCTGAGTAATACTCCATTGTATAGAAATATCATATCTTTCTCAACTATTCCTACTGTGAAGGGCATCTTAGTTTTTTTTGCAAGATTTGGCTATCACAAATTGTGCTGCTATAAACATAGGTACACATGTATCACTATGATATGATGTTTCATTTCCTCCAGGAAAAATCCCAGTAGGGGGATAGCTGGCTTGAATGGGACTTCCAATCCTACTCTTCTGAGGAGTCTCCACACTGATCTCTATAATGGTTGCACCAGTCTACATTTCCACCAGCAGTGGAGAAGTGTTACTTTTTCCCCACATCCTCTCCAGCATTTGTTGTTGGTTGATTTCTTTATGATAGCCATTGTTTCTGGAGTGAGATGGTATCTCAGTGTTGTTTTCATTTGCATTTCATGGATGGCTAGTGATGTGGAGCATTTTTTCCATATATTTATTCACTTCTTTATTTTCATCCTCTGAGAAGTGTGTATTATCTCAGGTGTGCATTTCTGGATAGGGTCTTTAAATTTGAGGACCATGATGTCTCTTAGTTCCTTATAAATTCTAGAGAGCACATCTTGTCTGAGTGCTTATTAAGATTTTTTCAAAATTTGTAGATTATGCTTTTTCTTTATTGACAATTTCATTGGACATCCAAAAACTTCTCAATAAGAGTTGGTTCTAATTGTTAATTCTTTCAAATGTTTTCTGTGCAAATACAGATTTGTTCATGAACTTTTTGCTTACCCCTACGTATTCAAGAGTTCCTCCTACCTTTTCTTCCAGGAGATTGTTTATGTTTTAATATTTAGATATTTAATCCATTTTGACTTTAGCATATTGCATGGTGATAGATGTGGTTCAAGTTTTAGTTTTTGGCATACAGAAAGCAAGTTTTTCCAGCATCATTTTTTAAAGGGGCTATTTTTCTACCACTAAGCATGTTTGGCCACTTTGTGAAAGATCAGGTGGCTGAGTGTGCTCATAGAGGTAGTTGCATCTTCTAATCTATTCCATTGATCCTCAGGTCTATTTCATTGCCAATATCATGTTGATTTTATCACAGTGGCTTTGTAGTATAGTTTCAAGTCCAGAATTGTGATGCCTCCTGCCTTGTCTTTGTTGGCCAGGATTGCCTTTGCTAATCTAAGTCTTTTTTGTTTCCAAATAAATTTTAGGAATGATTTCTCTACATCTAGGAGGTATGTTGGTGGTAGTTTGATAAGGATTGAGTTAAATCTATAAAACAATTTTGGGAGTGTGGCCATCTTCACGATGTTGGTTCTTCCTATTCAGGAGCAGGCAATATATTTCAATTTTCTGAAATCCTCTATGATCTCTTTTCTTACAGTATTTTAATTTTCCATAAAAAGATCTTTGAGGGGCTGGGGAGATGGCTCAGTGGAATAAGCGCTTCCCTGGCAAGCGCAAGGGCCTGAGTTCAATCCCTGGTTCCGCAAAAAAAAAAAAAAAAAAAAAAAAAAGATCTTTCACTTCCTTGGTTAAGTGAATTCCAAAGTATTTCATTTTCTGCAGTGCTACTGTAAAAGTTATTGTTTCTATAGTTTCCCTCTCAGTGTGTTTGTTGTCTGTGTAGAGGAATGCTATTGACTTTTGAGTATTGACTTTGTATCCTGCTATGCTACTGAATTTTTTTATCAAATCTAGTAGCTTCTTGGTGTAGTTTTTTGGATCATGTCATCTTCAAATAGTGGTAATTTAACTTCTTCTTTACCTATACTTATTCTTTTTATTTCTCCCTCTTTTCTAATGGCTGTTGCTAATTATTCCAAAACTATACTGAATAGGAGGGGTGAGAGAAGACATTCTTTTTTTTGCACCAGATCTAACAGTAAAATATTTCTCTTTTTCCAGTTTAGAATTATATTAGCTATTAGGTTGTCATAGATGACTTTTATTAAATTGAGGTAAAGGTCTTATGTTCCAATTTTCTGTAGGACTTTGAACATGAATGAGTGTTGGACTTTTTCAAAAGCTTTTTCTGCATCAATTGAAATGATCATATGGTTTTTAGTTTTCAGTCTATTCATATAGTGTATTACATTTATAGATTTTGGAATACTGAACCATCCTTGCATCCCTGGGATGAATCCTACCTGGTCATAGTGTGTGATTTTCTTGATGATTTGCTGTATTCTGTTTGTTAGGATTTTATTGAGGATTTTTGCATCTATGTTCATAAGGGAGATTGGCCTCTAGTTCTCTTTTTTGGTTGTATCTTTCCCTGGTTTTGGAATCAGTATAATACTGGCCTTCAGAAATGATTCTGGAAGAATTGCTTCCTTTTCTGTTTCGTTGACGAGTTTGAAGAGTTTGAGTATTTTGTCTTCTATAAATTTCTTGTAGAATTCAGCTGTGAATCCATCAGGACATGGATTTTTCTTTATCGGCAGGCATTTTATTGTGTTTCATATTTCAGAAGCTGTTATTGACTTATTGAGAGTTGTTGTATCTCCTTGTTTCAGTTTTTGTAATTTGTACCTTTTGAGGAATTTGTCCATTTCTTCTGTGTCTTCTACTATTTCAGTGTAAAGATTTGCAAATAGCTATTGAGAATCTTCTGAATTTCCACTGGGTCTGTGGTGATTTCACCTTTTTTGTTTCTTATTGCTTGTATTTGAATTTGTTTTTTCCACTTCTTGATGAGGTTGTCTAGGGGCTTATCGATTTTGTTTAGTCTTTTGAAGAATTAGTTTTTGATTCGGTGATTCTTTGAACTGTTTTCTTCATCTCAATTGAATTAGTTTCTGCTCTAATCTTTATGATTTCTTACCATCTTTGCGCTCTGGATGTCAGAGGTGCAATGTTAGGGTGTTTATGGCTCCCCGGCCCTTATGTGTTCCCATTCTGTTTTCCTAATGTGTGTGTTCATAGCTATGATTTTCCCTTTCAAAACTTTTCATTGCATCCCATAAATTACGATAAGTTGTGGTTGAATTTTCATTGAATTGTAGATATTGTTGAATTTCTTGTTGAATTTCTTCTGTGACTCATTGATTGCTGGGAAGGGTGTTGTTTAATTTCCATGTATGTAGGGGTTTTTCTAGTTTCTTTTGTTATTTATTTGCAGTTTTATTGTGCTGTGGTCAGATAATATGCATGGGATAATTTCTGTCTTCTTGCATATACTTAAGCATGACTTAAGGACTATTATGTGGTCTATTTTAGAAAATGACCCTTGTGCAGCTGAAAACAATATGTAATGAGCTGTGGTTGGGATGAACATTCTGTATATGTCCACCAGGTCCATTTGTTAAGCTCTGGTTCAGTTGTGCTACTTATTTGCTAATATTTTTCTTGTTGACCTTTCCTTTTGAGATAAGGGTTTGTTTATGGTCTCCTGCTAAGATTGTGGTCTTGGATATTAGATTTTTCCTGTCTGGTAAGATTTATCTTACATAGTTGGCTGCTTTTGTGCTTGGTGCGTAGATATTTAGGCACCTCTTGAATTTTTCCCCTAACCAATATGGAGTGGCCTTCTTTATTTTGTTTGATCTTTCTTGGTTTGAAGTTGAGACTGTCTGAGAACAGAATTGCTAGTCCTGCTTTTTTCTGAGGTCCTGGGGCATGTAATGTTGTTTTCTATCCTTTGACTTTGAGCTTATGAATGTCTTTTTTAGTTAAGTGTGTTTCTTGTATACAATATATTGTTGGGTTTTGTTTCCTAATCCACTGTGCCTATTCATTCCTCTTAATTGGTGAATTGATTCCACTTACATCAATGGTTATAATTGAAATGTGTTGACTTATGATTGTCATGTTATTTACCTGTCATTGTTTACTCCTTTTTGTCCTGTGTTTAATTGTTACTCTGTTTAGTGGGGTGCTTTCTGTTCCCATTCGTGGAGTTCTGGTCCTTGCGGTCCCTCTAGAACATCTTTCAGTAGTCTGTGTAGGGATGGCTTTGTCATCATGAAACTCTTTAGTTGTTCTTTGTAGTAGAAGTATTTCACTTCTCCATCAAACTTGAAAGAGAGTTTTTCAGGGTATAATCATCTGGGCTGGAATTTGTTTTCATAGAGGACTTGAAGTACTCTGCTCCATGCTCTCCTTGCCTTCATGGTTTGTATAGAGAAGTCAATTGTAATTCTAATGGGTTTTCCTTTGAATGTGATTGGCTTCTTTTCTCCAGCAGCTTTGATTATGTTATTCTTGTGTTGGATTTCTGGGATTTTGACTATTATATGTCTTGGTTTGTTTTTACTTGGGTTGAACTTATTTGGCATTCTGTATGCTTTGGTTACTTGAATGTTGGATTGTTTCCTCATATATGGGAAGTTTTCTGCTGTTATGTCTGCCCATATTCTGTTTACATCATTTGTATTGACTCCTTCATTATCATTGATGACTATTAATTTCACATTGTTCATCTAGGTGTCATCTTGCAGTTGATGGATAATTTATTTTTCCCACATCCTCATTGTTATTAAGAGATCATTTCTCTTTTCACTAGCTGCACCAGCATCCCCAAGATCTGCAACTCTGTCTTTGCTTTCATTCAAACAGTTTTGTAGACTTGTGATTGAGATTTTAAATTCTCCTTTATTTCTTTGACTCTGCTTCATGCGTTCTATTTCTTTCCTGTATTGCTCATTCCAGGAATCCATCATATTTCTAATCTCCTCTATTTTTTTTTATCAATGTCTTCTTTAGAGGTTTCTATTAATTCTTTTACTGAAGAGCTTTTTCCAAATTGGGTTTCCTCCATATATTTTGGGAATTGATCCTCTACTTTGGATGCTATGATTCCAAAGATTGCTTTTCTTTTCAGAAATTATTTTTGCTCTGAGTCCTCTTTACCTTTCTTCTGTTTTTTCTTTGCTTGAGACATTGTTAATTCACATGTTTCCACTGGAACAGTGTTCTCTTCACTTGTTCTTGGTGGGCATTGGGTTTCCCCCATACATTTCTGGATTTGATTCATTACTTCAGATGCTACATATTCAACAATTTCTTTTTTATTTCAGGAAGTATTTCTGGTCTGAGTTCTTCTATACCTTTCTGCTATTATTCCTTTGCTTCTGCCTTTGTTAATTCATTCATTTCTGCTGAGTTTCTATCCTCTCCACTTCTTGGTGGGCTTGAGGCCTGAGACTGCATTTTGCTCCTTGTCCTTGTCATTTTGTATTACAGTGACCTCTGACCTTTGGTGTAGACCTTTGATGCAGTTATAACTTTAGCAAGTAATGAGATTCGGGTGCCAGTCTATTAAGCTTGAGATTATCCAATTATGCCTGGCCTGGATCTAGCTGTTGTATTCAGTTCCTTTTCGCTGCAATCCTTCTGGCTCAACTGTGAGCCTGTGGTTCCCTTTTGTTGTGTTCTTGGCCCAGGGAGCACCAGGGAGAGCAGAAGTTCTTCCACTCCTTCACTGGGCTCTACTGGCTTTGATCAGGACCTGGAAGAGTCACAAAACTTCTCACCTGCTTGGCGTGCTTGGGGGCAGGGTCTCTGGGGAGTTGCAGGTCTGGACGTCCTTGGGTAGATTGCCTAGATAGTCTCAGAATGTCTCGCTTTCTGGGACGTCTTCCAGCTAGGAGCTCCGGATGGCGCTGGCTGCTGGAGGAGCACCAGGAAGCCGATAGTTCTCCCACACACTTACCAGGCTGGGCTCAGGTGGATCTGGGAAGAGTCACAAAATTTCTCACTCGCTTGGCGGGCTTGGGGGCAGGGGCTCTGGGAAGTTACAGGTCAGGATGGGCTCAGTGATTTTCACAGGTATGTGATACTTTGCCCTTTAAATATGTGGAATAAAGTTGTATTTCCACAACGTTGTTTGAAAAGTCTTTAAGTCTTTTCCTGGTATGTAAGTTCACAGATGGTAAATGACCTGTAAAATCTAAGTGAATGCTCCTGGTTCTTGAATGAAGGGTCCTCATAAACACAGCAGCAATTTGTCCTTATCTCATTCCCACATGTGTATAGCTGTCAAACCATGGTCTGTCACAGCTTACAGGCAAAGCTAAACTGTTAAATTTTTCAGCACTCATTATGAAACTGGCTAGATAGATGTTATATATAAAATATCACAGCATGCATAATGTTAATATTAAGCAACTGGCTTACATACTTTTGACAGTGATTGCACCTATACTACTTAATATGGCCAGAATTACAATGTGTCTGCACATGTATACCTTTAAATAAACTTAATTAATAAGAACATTCATTAATACTCATTCCAAACAACAAAGTTTAATGATATCCTAAGGAATGTAAGGCCCTAATGACATCATTAATTCTTTAAAACTGTGTATATGAAACTGATTAATAAGCTCTACATACTGATTAAGGCAGCTACTTGTATTCAAATTCACTAATAAAAATCTAATTATAATTCAGGAACATGATTGACCCTAATAGCCATTCCAGAAAATGTGGCTGTTGATATGACCATCAGCATTAGTATATTAACCATGCTTCTCCAGGTTTATTGACTTCATTTTATTTTATTTTGACAAAACGCAGAAATACTAATTAACATGATGTAGTTATGTTTGATAGCAATAGCACTTGAAATAGTCAAAAAATAAATTCCTCTTTATGCTCCAATGCAGTATTTATATAAAGAAATAATAAAAATACTTTGTGCATATGAATATTTTAAAATATAATATTATAAAGAATATTAGATAGTAGATATATTTTAGTAGATGAACAAAAGTTACCCTAAAATGTAAGCAGAGCTTTTGTTTTCAGAAATTAGAAAAATACTTTGTAAACCATTAATAGCAGATATTAGAGCCTACATCATAGATGGATTTTTTCTTTACTACCTTAAAAATGTATAGCTTACTTAATTTTTATAAAGTATAAAGCAAGTATCTCTCAAAACCCCAGCTTCAGATGTCCCAAAAGAGACTTCTTCTGAACATAAAAATCTAGATAAGATTATTTATTCAAGTGAAAAGAATTAAGTCAAATAATTGTTATATATTTAAAAGACTTAGAATTTTATCAAATTCTTGCAACACTACAAGAAAAAGTATTTTCATTTTACAGACTTAGGAAATGAAAGTTTATGTACTTTTTTAATATTTCACTGTACTTGACAGTTTTTATTGAAAATATTTTTGAATCCAGACTCATTTATTCCATACTTTTTATTAGTACATATTTGCACAATGTAATGAGCATATTCATCAGAGAATTTGTACCCATACAGAGAAGGTCTTTATTCAAAATGTGTTTAGTACAGAGTCTACATGGTCTCACTACACAGATTAGACTCAGAGTGATCCTCCTGTTTTCAACCTCCCAAACACTAGGACTACAAGCATGAAAAACCACACCCAATCTCATTTGTCTTAGAGCACCCTGGGGTTAGGGCTGGCATGGCATATGGTGCTGGGGATTGAACCCATGTTCATATGCTTTAGGTAAGCAAGCATTTGTCCTCTAAGCTATCTGGTCCTTACACAGAGTATATCTTAGTTATTTTATTAATGTTCACCTCCTCTGACTTCAACCCTTTTTCCTCTCCCCATTTATAAAAGCTGTTTCCAATTTTCTTTCCATTCTCTTTTTCCCCCTTTCTCCTCCTTCCCTTCCCTTTCCTCTCCCCCTACCCTTACAATTATCTTAAAGTTTAGTACATGTACAGAATTGTTGGAGCACTTTAAATGTCATGCAGTAAATAATATTATAGAGTTAAGTATCTATTTCTATAAAATATCTCAACGTAAGAAAGAAATAAGAGAAAACTAGTTAAAGAATGATGTAGCACTCAGTGTTAAGGTCATAATGGAAGGGACCAATCTGTTTATTCATCTGTGTTTATCTCATGTCTTTCAGTTGGTGGATGCTCAAATAATAGTGTTTGAACAAATGAAATTTTTTATTTGGTAACAGATCACCCCCTATAGTCTTAAAATGTGTTCTTTACATTTAATAGAGTAGGAAGTTAAGTATATAAATTCAATATAGGCATAATATAAAACAAGAAACACTTTTCTTCATTGAGATCATTTATAGCACTCCAAACTGACAAATGTGATTATACTCTTTTATCCATAAGAGCAAATATATAATATGGTTGGGAATATGTGTTCTCCATGGTTCCCAAACAAAGAGAGCTCTTGAAGAAAGCTTACTGGTATTTTTAGCTATTAATTGCCTAAAATCCTAGTTGCCATATGCAGGTTAAACAAAGCACTGGTCGAGAATTTTAAACTATTATTAAGAAATAAATCACTGGACTTAAAAACAGACTCTGAGACAACATAAATTCATGTGCTTCCTGAATGGTCTTTCATTCACTTTAAAGGATTGTATCTGCTTTGAGAAACTAAGATCTGAACTTAAGGTTCTGTCATGGGTTATATCATTGTTCATATGCTATATATAGGCTCTTATAGAAAAATCTGGTTTTATAGTTTCCTGGTCACAAAAAAATGGGTTACCAATAGAGATTATTTGCTGAGACTGCATTTAGTTGATTATCTGAAACAATAAAAGTAAAATGTAAAATATGTAGTCAACAGTTTTTGCCTAAGGCATGCTACAGGAGTATTTCACATCTCAAAATTACAAATAAAAGACAAACACACACACAAAATCAGAACTAATTCAGATAATAAGTGCCTCTTTCATTAAGTGCTACCAGGACAAAAATATTTATAATTTTAAATCTATTACATTGGAAACTTATTCCCCAATTCCTGAATTTTGAATATTAATTACAAAATATACAATTTAAGTATATAATTTTAAGTAAAAATTAGGATAACCTCATTGATTAATTCATTCAATCACTCATTCAAGCAAACAAATAAGTATTAAAAGCTTTGTGTGAATAATGCAACATCAGGGGCTTAATTTCCAGAAGGTGTCAATGTTCAATAATTATTTCAAGTATAAATATATAAAGCAACAACTAATATAAGATATATCTCATAACTAAGTAAAAATCTAAAGAATCCTTGTTTAAAGGATCAAAGTCATATCCGATATCTTTTCATGTGTTATATACTGAATTTTCAAAAAAGGTCAATGTTCAATAATTATTTTAAATATGGATGTATAAAATATCAATTTATATAACTATAAGATCTATCTGAATAACTAAGCAATAATCTAAGGAATCCATTATCAGTGTCTTAGCGAGTATCTCTTCACACTTTATTGGCCCAATGCTCTACTCAGTGCTTCTACATTTCAAAACCATAAATACATTTTAAAAAATATAAAAGGTCATTAACTGCATTGAAATTCCCCAGACTCACAGCAAAACATGTTCTCACTGGAATATTACTTAATGTCAGAGGCAAACATTTCTGCTGATTACCCTTGGGCAAGACACAAACAGTAAAGGTCCAGGACTGCTAAAGGGATAATAAGTTGCTTTTAAAATAAAAAAGACTAAATTGGACTGGCTCTTCTTTTATTTTAACAATAATACTGTAAAAATAATTCATCCACCAAACTTACCTAAAAATAAATACAGAACTCTTAAGACATTTATCCTTTGCTGTGAAAATTCGATGTCCATAAATTTCTCTTTAATAACAATAAAGAATGTATATAAACACATACTTCTTTCCTTTGTGAATTTGATTAAAGCTCTAAAAAAAGATTATGTATATACATAAAGTGTTTATGCAAATATTGTTGCAATTTTGTATAGTAGTAAAATTAACTAGAAAAGCTATTCACTGGGAAAATATATCCATATGAAGTCCACATATGTGAGCATATATAAACTGTACATAATATATACTGAATTTTTATATAACTAATAATAACTGGATCTGGTGATGTATGCCAAGTAGACAGAGGGTCAGTCATGGTAGATTTCTTTAATTTTTATTTCCCTGGATAGTGAAAGTTTCAAATTTGCTGTAATATGCTTTCACTGTTTTCATAATGAGAAAAAAAATTGCACCAAAAACAAAAAGCTCTGAAACTTCTTACTGAGATTTTATAACTGTTAAGGATCCAGTATGTATTTCATCTGTAGTCCTTGAGTGTTATACCAGCTTCATGAAGAACAAAGTTCATTTCAGTCAAGCTGTCTGACTGCTGCCTCTTTACTTCCTGCCTGTTTCATCATTATGCTCTCAAGGGCACAATGTGACCCTCGGTAGTCATGGATGGGGATTGCTTTCTTGCTTTCTTTTTTTTAGTTTTGTTTTTTCAGTACTGGGAATTGAACTTAAGACCATGTGCTTGCCAGGCAGGTGCTTATTCTACCGAAGTATATCTCTGGCCCCAGGATTGTTGGACTTCTGAGTCTCATCTTTTCTTCCCTATAAAATGAACTTCATTTCACAGGGCAGCACCCACACTATCTAATCCTTTCCGATATTAAGACAACTAGGCAAGCACAGCCTTTGTTAGTCCAGTGTGCACCATCATTCCAAGATGTACAGTTCATCCTGTGCGTAGTCACTTTCTTTACATTAATCAAAAATAACACGCATTTCACACCTATTTTACCTCCCACTGCACCCAAAATCGAGCGGCAGCACAGCAGTCACGCAGTGTCACATCTCCACACTTTCACAGCCTGTGCTATTTTTGCATAACTGTGACTGCAGTTTTCATGGAAACCAGGAGTTTTCCATCATTGTCCTTCAAGCAGAGGTGTAAGACCTGTGTACAGAGCACGCCCAGAAGGAGAGATTTCATGGTCATTTGAAGGCACTGGAGCAAAGAACTCAAGTTTTATTTGCTGAGTCTAGGTTGTGGCTGGATTTCTTTGTCCTCCAAAGGTAACTTGATAATAAATATATTTTATTTTATTTTATTGATAAATAGCCTTAATATTTTGTACAACAAAAACATGAAGGCCAAAGTGGGGCTACAGCTACTGGCCACAGTTGGCCTGGCTACGTAAAAACAGTTTGAGAATTAAAGAAATGTCCGACGTATGGAGGACAGCATATTTAAAATAATACAGTGATAAAAGAATAATACTGATGTCACTGGTTGATCCTGTAGATTAAAATGTGGTTAATGCAATCCTTCCCCCTGTGCTTCAAAGATGTATGACAAAATATATTTCACTTTCTTATTCAACCTAATCCTTGCAGTATTTCTGGAAAGAAAAGAATGCTAGTGCATAAATGGAGAAAGTATTCTCTGTTCTCATGTTTTGGTTCATTTGTATTACATTTCTGCTTTAAGATTTTCTTCAGTACCTACAATAAGTGCCAAACTCTGGCATTCTTTATTTATTAGTTGAAACACACGAGAGGATGCTTTCAAATGGATATTATTTTTTGCAAGTGAATACATAATATGTTCTTCATAATATTTAAAAGTTTAGCTAAGAAATGCTGGAAGCAAGACAATATCTCAGCCTGTCAAATAAAATATGCATTTCTGATTTAGGGTCAGTAATCCATAGAAAGTCCCTCATGGTGAGTTGACAACACAACACAAAAGAAGGAAATTACATCTTATTTGCTAAGATGTAATTTATAGTCACAAATTCATGTCTGTGCACCATTCAGGTGTGCCCTGCCTCAGCCCCTACTCCAGTCCCTGTTGCACCCAGGACTCCTCACCTCTGACTTCTTATCCAGGGTTCCCTAGAGACCAAGCCCAGAACCTCACAGGAACCTGCTGCTCGCCGGAGGAAACACAATCCCAGTGTGAAAAGCACTGAATGACTGTGTTGTGCAAAATTTTCACAGGCCGGTTCTTTTCTTGATCATTTCAAAATTAACGTACTCCCCACTGCTAACCATGAAAACACAAAAAACAGCTCTTGGTACTGTTTTCCAGGTATCACTAGTAAGTGACAAATTTCAGTAAGCATTTGACAGTTTCAATAAATTGTTGATAGATTTTGTTTGTTTGCTTGTTTGTTTCTGGATTGACTGGCCAAAATGGCTCTCTAGAAATAAACTTAATTTGGGTCAGAGAGATAGCTCTGCAGTCTACCTGGCAAGCACAAGGACCTGGGTTTGATCCCACCTGCTGTTCTGGCCACCAAAATGGAGCATGGTGGTGCGCATTTGTAATCTCAGCACTGGGGGGGCTGAGACAATAGGATCACTAGAAGTCCAAGACGAGTATCAAGACCCTGTACCAACTAAATAAATAGAAATTAAAAATAAAATAAAATGACATGAGGGGAGGAAACATATGAAAATATTCTGAAAGATCTAAAATTCTTTACAAATATAAATCAGATTTCTATATGAAGCAAAGTCTTCCTGACCATTTGCTTTTTTTTTTGTGTGTGTGTGTGTGTTTTAGGGAAGGCTCTACAGGGTGTTCAGGGACTCAGTACTAGATTAGTGATCCACTTGTTTACAGCTTCCCAAGAGCTGGAATTACAGGTGCATGCCACCACTCCCAAGCTCATTTGCCATCTCAGTATGCTCTCAGGGCAGGGCTGGCATGGCAGGCCGGGAGAAGGAACCCCAGGCTCCTGCACCTGCTTGCTGGTGCTTTAATCTGCTGAGCTATTTGGCCGGTCCTTGACCTTTTGCTTTTAAAATACCCTGTGCTGATTTAAACCAAGGTCAAAAAACAAAGTTGTTTTCCTAAGATCACTACAGCTGAGATTTAAAACTGCTGGTTATATAGTCCCCTAGTATAATAACTCAAAAGAAGAATTATAAATAGGTATAATACACTTAAAAAGAAAGCAAGAACTTGAAGACTAGACAATGGAGAGAGAGCAAGAAGTGCTAGGAAACACAAGAGAGGCAAAGCCATATGTACAAGATGGGCAAAGCAATGATCCTCAGAATCTCTAGAAGATTTTAGAATTTAGCAGTTAATTGCAAGGATTCTCTCCCTGACTAACTATATATGCTGATACCTGTGAACTAAGCAACTGCACTGAAGATGATAATTTGTAGGAGTAGGTTCAAGCTGGGCTTGCCTGTCACTCTGGTCTTCTGAATAGATGCTGCTTGTCATGACATGCCAGTTGCTGCCAAGCTGTCTCTTGGGTAGTGTTTGTTTAAAAAGGAAGGGGGTGTTGAATGAAGGCAGGAAAGAAGAAAAGGAGTGATGTGGGACTGTCCTGCTACAATACTGTATATGGTTAGATTTCTAAATTTATGTGTAAACATATATAATTGTTCATTCCTATTTTTAAAATATAATTTAACTTTTTAAATTATATTTTGTAGGGACTTAAAATTTAACATATCAATACTTGATGAAAAATACCGTTCCATGTTAAGCCTAAGATGTTTGATATTCAGACAGATTAGTGAGGTTAAGCTCAACAGCCTAGGCTGTACATTAATAACAAGCTTCTGTTCTGGAGGGTTAACAAACTAAGTTTACAGACCTAATGTTAAAGAAAAAGGAGGGCCACAAGGATAGCCAATATTTTGGCCCTTGACTTTCAAGGTCAATTAAGACCCAGGACATTGGAGAACCTGAACTGTAACATCATGCAACTCAGTTGTGTCCCAGATTTTCTGATCAAGGAGATTATGAGGCGAAAAGGAAAGTGATTGAGGATGTAGAGTATGCCTAAGGAGAGTCACTTTGGAGAGAAAACATTCTCTTAGGCTTTCACAGAAAGCAAATTGGTCAAGCAATGACTGTGACTTATCCACATGGCTGACACAGACAAAAGATCTATAAACTTTGGTACAGGATTTCAGAACAAATCCTGAGGGGATTGTACTGACCTTAATCAGATACAAAAGCTATATTTCTTGGTATATAGGTCTTGCTTTATCTTGGTCTTAATCATGCAGCAGAAAAGTATTAAACGGAAGTATAAGAAGTAAAACCATATTATTATGCTGAGTTGTACAAGACTCAAGTCAAAAACTTCTGACATTGCCAGACATACTGAAAACCCAATACTATTGTGGACTACTGGACTATTTGGGAATATTTTGCTGAACTCACACATCTATATCATTTAATTGACAAAACTAAATAAAAAAGGGGATACAAATGAATGACCATTTTGTATCTGTATATTCAAAATGGCTAAGATAGATACACAGCTACATTCTCTTAATTCAATGAATAGAGAGATCTGTTCTAATAGTGTTGGTAAACAGAATATCATGTCTGCATCTTGTATAACAATTAACCACTAAGACAACAATATGCAACATATTAATTATTGAAACTGTCCTACTAATTTGACTTAAAAATGTCTCATTGCTATTTGTTTCTCAATAAAAATATGAAAAAAGAGATAAAAAAGAAAAGAAAATATGTTGAATATTTGAAGCAAATATGTTTTGATGTCTGCAGTTATAAGATAAATATCTGAGTCTTCTTTAGAATTCTTTATTCTTAATTATCTGCATGTCCTATTCTGTTGTTTGGGATTCTTAATGATTAGAAATACAGAGGAGAAAAAAAAACTGCTGGTGGTCAGAATCCAAGACTTTTATTGCTTGTGTTAAGCCATATAGCTGTCATTCATTTGTCTCAAAAACTGTACAGTGCATGTAATGCAAAAAACTGAACATAACTTTGAGGACGCAAACAATGAAAAAATATGTTTTAAATGTTTGACTATTTTAAGAAATTAATTTATTTCACTGTTTATAGTCTTACAGTTATGTTAAGTTTCTTCATTGCACACACTAAAATGTTGGTTATACGTTTGGTATAAAGTGTCCGTTATACAATATGAAATATAACAATCGTTGTAGAATTCTTATCATTTTTTTAGTGAGATTATGTATTGGTCCTAATTTTTTTACTAGGTGTATTGTCTTTAAGAAATCATTCAATTTGAAGGGAAAACTGGGATGAGGACAAGGACAAATGAAAGAATGGGGAAAAGATATATTATATGCAGGATAGTTTGGATAATTATATTGTTGTTTTTTTCTTGTCTTTGGATTTTTTCCATAATTTTATTGAAGAACAAAGAGCAATGAGATAGTTTCAAATCAAATTAGAATAGATCAGTTAATGCTGAAAATACTTCTTACTGATTTTTTTCCTCATTTGAATTTCTTATAACTTCTTTTTTTTTTTTTTTTTTTTTTTTTTTTTTTTTTTTTTTTTTTTTTTTTGTCTTTTTGAGACAGGGTTTCACTATGCAGTTCAGGCTGGCCTTAAGCTCACTTTGTAGCTCAGGCTGGTCTCGAACTCACAACAATCCTCCTGCCTCAGCCTCCCGAGTGCTGGGATTACAGGCCTGCGCCACCACGCCCGGCTCTTATAACTTCTTTGTTATTGTTTTGTTTTGTTTTTCTTTAAGCAAATCTTACAGATTTATATCTGGTAATCTGAGCAACTAATTTGAAGATAGCATCATGTAATACAGCAAGCATTGTTAAATTCCTATTCCTTTGTTGAGTGAAATCTTGTATCATTTTTTATGCTTTTTTCTATCACTATTTTGTATTCTTTAGAAGTAAAAAAAATATTCAAAACATAAAATAAAAAAAATTGGTCATTATTTCCACTAAGTTTACAGCTATCATAGAAAAACATCCATAAAAGAGGCTCTTAGGTAACTATGGATAACCCATCCCTATTTTGACACACACACATGGAAGATTGTGTAAGGCTTGGTGCACACATGCACAGTGGCAGAACCCCCATCACACATACTTGTATTTACTGTTAGCCCCTCTAAGAGGAAAAATTGTTTACTTCAGGTCAGTCCACACAGAGAGAAATAACACCAAAGAGAATGCACAGTTATAATATTTTAACTGCCAAACAACAGATTGTTTTGCTGGCTTTACAATATTTCCACATGGCATTATTTATCTAGAAATTTCCAATGTGGCCCAACATCTCAGAAAGGTATTTGAAGCAGAAAAAAGTACAAGTCTTCAAGAAAAGACTGATAAACACAGGCAGTATTTATACTTTCTCCAGTTTTGAAAACTGCACAGTCAACATACCTGAAATATCTAAGGCCCGTGTTGGGGTAAGACCACTGTGGAATTAAGAAGTGGAGTGATCCTTTCTATAAAATTATCTTTCACAAAATTGTATTTTTAACAATGTGTTAAAAATATAAAAATTAAAAATACTTTATTAGGATTCAAATGAAATAAGTTATGTGTTTAATACTACTAAACACCAATGCTATTAAGCTATCTTCATATTCCATTTTTCTTACATCACCTAAGTGACAATATAAATATTTTTATAATTCATCAAAAATTCAAACAAATTTCCAAGCTCAAAAGTCATCAGAGGGCTGGGGGAGATAACTCAGTAGAGGAAGTGCTTGCCTGGCAAGCACAAGGTCCTGAGTTCAATCCCCAGTACCAAAATAAAAAAATTCCATCTGAGATCTGAGACCACACACACACACACACACACACACACACACACACACCTATTAATATGCAATTGACCTGTGCTCTGTACATTTTGCCATCCTAAATTCATTTTGTTCAGAAAAACTTCACAGGAGAAAATGATATCTGTAGAAATGGAAGTAATTATTAGATTTTGTTTTAGTCACTGTCTATTCTTAAAAAATTTATCATAGTTGGAGGACAAGTGGAACATTAAACTAAAATCACCCCTCTCATAGAGTTTTGTCTATTAAGAATTACAAATTCTCCTAGCACACTTTTCTAACTTACCCTTTCTGTTTTGCTTACAAGACTTACTTTTACTTGGAAGTATTTGTTCACTTGTTTATAACTTCACCTCTCCTACATCAGCAGACAGACACACTGAAGACAGAACTTTTTACTTTTCTCATACTGGGGATCATACTCAGAACCTTGAGCTTGCCAGGCACTTATGCCACTGAGTTATCTCCCTGGCCTGGAAGGACTATTAGTTGCTTAATTCACAAGTCTGTATCCTGTCCCTACTAGTTTTTACGATGTTAGACAATATATAATGAGGGTCACCATACATCCCTCAGGTTGAAAAACTCAATGAAATTCATGGAACTCAATAAAGCTATTATTTGTGATAGATGTGTCTCTGTAACATGATGTCTTTAACTCCTCCAGGAAGATACCTGGAGGGGGAAGAGCTGGGTCAAATGGAATGGCTAGTTTTGAGATTTTGGGGGAATCACCATACTTACTTCCATACTGTTTGTACTGATTTACTTTCTCACCAACAATGTAAAATGTTTTCATTGAAACTTTGCCACAATTGCTATTATTTCATTGCTGGATGGCAGCCATTCTTTCTAAGGTGAGATGGAATTTTGGTGCTGTTTTAATTTACATTTCCATAATGTTGAAAATTTATTCATATATTTATTGGCCACTGGCATTCCTGAGAAAAGTATCTATTCACTCAATTTGTCCATTTTTATAGGGGGCTAATTATTTCTATATCCTCTATCTGAGAAATTGATACCAAATACTGTTGCCCATATTGTATGCTATCTCTGTTCTGTTCTGTTGGTTGTTTCCTTTCCTGTGCAGGACTTTTAGATTTGGTATGATTCCATTGCTGATATTCGGTACTCTTTGTGCACACAGCTTCTGTTCAGAAATTCCTTGCCTATGCCTATGTTTTCAAGAGTTTTACCTCTTTTATCTGTCTGCAGATTAAGGGTGTCTGTTTGAACATTTAGATCTTTCAACAATATTGATTTTAGTTTAGAATATGCTGAGATATATGAGTCTGTATTCAACCTTCTTCCTGTGGATAGCCAGCTTCCCCAGCACCACTTAAGAAGGAGGCTATCTTTCCTGCAGTATATGTTTCTTTTTCAAGGATCAAAGAGCTGAATGTGTGGCATTGTGTTTGCATCCTTTTGTCTGTTCCATTGGCCCTGATGTCTTGATTTGTGCCAGTTCTACCCTTTTCCAATGACCTTAGCTTTGTAACATCATTTCAAATCTAGGATGCCTTCTGCTTGACTCATTTTACTTCACGTTGCTGTAGTTATTGTGGGTTTCTTCTAGTTGTGGGCTAATTTTAGGATATTTTCAAGCATTAGGATGTTGCATGAGAAATTAAATTTGTATTTTAATTGGGATTGCATTAAATCAGTATGTCAGGCAAATGTACTGTATCTTCCTTCCTAAACAGAAGTGGTTGGGCTCTGGAACAGAGCAAAAGGCTTATAATTAGCCCTGCCCAGAAAGCATCACTGAAAAACAGACATTAACTAATGAGGTCTCCATATTGGTTATATATCCTTAGAGCAAAAAGATGCAAATTACCATCAGGAAGTGAAAATCCACCTGAATTGAGCCCAGGATGAAGAAGGCACAAGCCTCCCACTGTCCTTTTCCAATGGGGCAGGAGACAGTACTCAATCCATGTGTGAAAAATACACATCAAACACCACCAGCCAGAGAAGTTCACCAAAGCCCTCATTTGTCTTTAATGGCATAGCCTGGAACATCCACATGACTGCTATTAGTCACTTAATCTCTAACCCCTTCTAAAGTTAAACAGATACAAAATTAACCAAACATCCTCCATAAGTCACACTAATAGCCTGAAATATCTTCTTTGGCTCTATCTCTCTGGCTGATAATATTATTCTTATCAGGCAAAACATTTCAAAATCTTAGATATTATCTCTTTAGTGTAGACATGGGCCACTGCAAGATTTGAACTTGTCATGCCTAAGAAGTCAACCATTTGTTGCACAAAGATATTTTTGAATACTGAGTGAATGAAACGTGAAGAATGTTATAAAACCAGATGGAAACTCACTGCAACATTATATAAAGAGAGACTACATCTCATTTAGAGATACTTCACATCAAGAGGGGGCAAGATGAGAGGTAACAGTAGTAATCTAATTCAAACTGGACAAATAATCCACAAAATTATTAAAAGAAGAATACAAGTGATAAATATGTGAGGAAAAGTTCATTAATGATCAAGGAAATACAAATCAATATCAATACCAAAAACTGTATATACACTAATACTAAAATCTTTATATTTAATAAATACTGTTACAAATCAATGCTAAAATCTTATCCTAAAAATTAAATACCATCTTTATTGAATAAAAATATCTATTGTATAAACCAAAAAAATAAGCGTTGGTGAAGATATGAATATAGAGACCTCTGATACACTATTAGAAGGATTGTGAATTAGCATAGCCACTATGGAAAATAACACAAGATTCCCTCAAAAAACTAAAAAATAGTTTACCATGTGATCCAGCTGTCCCATGTTTTTGTTCAGTACGTGCTTATAGTACATAGAGTTCAAATTCCAGGTAGGAGTCGGCACATGCACATAACACGTCTTCATTTCTTTTTCTATTCTTTGTCTCCCACTATTTCTCCCTCCATGTATCAGTCCCCTTCTTAAGAAAGGAATGGCCAACCAAATAGCTCAGCGGACTAAAGCACATGCTTAGGCAGGCACAGTGACCGGAGTTCAATCCCCCAACATGCCGAGCAGGCCCCAGCCCTGGGGTTCTGAGACACCAACTGAGACTATGCATGATGGTGCGTGCCTGTAATCCCAGCACTTGGGAGGCTGAAAACAGGAGGATCACTATGAGCCCGATGTTTGCAACGAGACCCTGTAGTCCTGTACTACTAATACATAATAGCCTCATATATTTTTTAAAATATACTTTTAAAAAAAGAAATGATGTCAGCATACTAAAGTGATTCCTCCATTTCCATATTTATTGCAATCCTATTCACAACAGCTAAGATGTGAAATTATGTCTATGAAGCCGAGATGAATAGATACAGAAAATCTAATATGCATACAATGAATGGAGTATTAAGCATACAGAATAAAATCCCATCATATGCAACCAAAATAAATAAACTGGAATACACCAGCCACAGGCAGACAAGTATTATGCATTTGCCATCAGGTACAAAAATTGTTGATCTGCAAGTAAAATAGTGACCACTATAGACAAGGAATAGAACTCAAGGGAAGGGAAAGGTGAAAAGATAGAATCAATGTGTGCTACACACAGACCACAGTAAGTTCTATTAATATATACAATTAAAAATATCTAGAGAAGGCAAGGTTGAAATTTCATCAAGCATCACTTCTTGAAAAGTATGTTGGATTACATAATAGCCTCATATAAAAAAAGTAGATAAATGTATTTGCAAAATATGCAAGGTTCTTCAAACATATAGAAGGGAAATTAAATGGTGTGCCTGTTTGTGGCTTTTACTGAAGAAAGGCTAAGCTTCTGGTTCCTTCGATGTGTACTGCTAACAGTTTGAACACTCCCCTTTTTGTAACTGAATAATGTATGCACACTATACCTGGCCATTAAAGCTGTCTGAGATGTGACTTTAGAGCAGTCAGGTAAAGGAACTAAAATTGTATTATACAACTCAAATTATAACCTAAAATTTTATTCTAAAACCCAAGTCAAAAGTAATGGAATATTTTATACTTACAAAATGTTATAGAACAATGCATTCAAGAAATAAAAAGAAAAAAGTTGCATAAATCTCATCTTGAAGGGGCAGGCAGCTAAATGTTTATTCACTGCATGGAAGATTAAGAGTAGTGCTAAGGAAGCTCCAGTTGTACACAGGTAACTCTCTGTGGTGCTGTTTACATTGTGCTATTAAATTGACCCTAAGCCAGAGAGACGGAAACTTGAATTCCTTCTAGTAAAAATGCAAAGCTTTTCTAAATAAGAGCAACAATTTCAATTCCTTGTGCTCTAGTTGAAGGAATAACAGGAGAGGTTACTAACAAAGGTAGCAGTTTGGCAACACTGAAGAAAGTTTCATAATCAGTTCCTACCCTTTTACTGGTCATGAGGTAAGCATTTATTTCCCTCTTCCAGGCTTCCCTGCCTTGTATCCCTCTCTACTCTGTCTACTGACTAAGGATCAATAAAAACAAAACAAAGGGACAAGGGTCTGAGCAATATTTCCTCACACACATAACAAATACTTTCAGAGTATCTAAGTATGAGGCTTTCCATACTGAGGGACCTGACCATGTGGTATGTATTTTTTTATGGACCTGAATTTACAATCGAGATCTTTTATCAGAGCTTTTTAATAAAAAGTCTTTGTGATCCAATGAAAAGTCCTCTGTCAGCCAAAGACAAATGTTTCAGGCTGATAGATGGCAAATGCTAGCACTTCTTTTCTAAAACACGGTGGAGCTTCAAAGTCCCAGCAGGATCATTTCAGAGTGAAACAGTGGGGACCACAGAGAAGAGAACAAAATGACAAGGAAACTGAAGAAAAGGAAGCCTATCAGAGAAAATGGAAAATCTGTGATACAGATACCTACCCAGGATAGACTCTGAGCACACAAATTAGTAGAAAAAGTAAATAATTGTTATGTACCATTGGATAGCGTTTATATCAACACCATTTGTATATTAGCAAGATGTAGTGTTGAGGGACTCATTTCTTTCCTGTTTTCCTATCTTTACGTGAAAAACATTTCCCTATGGAAAGCTAAAGTTTTGTTCAAAGGAGAAGGAGAAGGGCAGCCAGATAGCTCAGCAGACTAAAGCTGATTAGGTAGAGCACAGTGGCCAGGATTCGTTCCCGTGTGCCAACCAGCCCTGCCCCCGGGGTGTGCTGAGATAGCGACAGAGACTGGGCATGGTGGCATGTGCTATAATCCCAGCACTTGGGAGACTGACAACAGGAGAATAACTGCAAGTCTGATCTGTGTAGTGAGACTCTGTAGACTCTGTAGACCCTGTACTAAATACACTAAAAAAAAAAAAAAAGAAAGAAATTTTGTCACTTATGTAGATACTATGATCTAAAAATTCTAAAGCCTTTTCAGTTAATACTCAGAATTTTGATCCTTTAATATCAAGAAAGAGAAGAGCAAGAAAATGAGGAAACAGCTGTCATGCCATATAGCATCCTGTTATCACTGTGAAGGAGGAATTGTTGTGGCCTCTCAAAGGGATGCAGACTTTGATTCCTGTGACAAAAGGTCCAAACCACGAGGAAGTGTAGTGTACACCAGCCCTTCAGTCCTTAGGACAGAGCCACAGAGAAGGAGTAAGGGGCATTGCTGGAGAGATGATCTTCTCTCTGCCTGCAGGGAGGAAGCAAGGTCCTTAGGAACAGAGATGAGAGAAGAAAGGTCTCGCAGTGGCAACACAAACGCAAATGCCCAGGTTTGGTAGCTTTTTCCACCCATTAAAGATATAACGTTCCCCTGTCTCCCTGTAAAATAGGATATTAGAAATTTCTGGAAGTAAGTTCAGAAGATATAGCTGAGTTCAATGTTTAGAAAGGAGTGCAGGAGAAAGAATCACCTTAAATATTCAGAGAAAAAAAAAAACAAAAACAGGGAGCACGCCTATGTGGAACTGTGAAGTCACCCAAGGTTTGTTACAAGAAAATAATGGGATCAATAATTTACTATTTCTAAACCTACTGATATTGAGATAGGAAGATTTTCATCAAATAGTATGAGCAAAACTTAATAACGTTACATAATAATCTGAGAAAAAAGAACTTTATATTCATTATGCCTTATTTCCTTTCAGGCTACACTGGGGAAATACTGCTATGGTAAGAAAAGAGAAGGCTTTACATTGTGTCATTACTGGTTATTAGAACCTGGTGCTATTTATCTGACAATAAGAAATTCTCCCAAATGAAAATTGGAAAAGTAAATTTAAAAAACTATCATGTCTATAATATTAATGGATAAATCTAAATGTCATAAGGAGTTTCTAGTATTAAAACCCTGCAGGTCTATGGGCTTTCCCTTGAAATGATGTATCAAGCTACTAAGAGCAGCCTTTGAGGTAAGAGAGCTCTACATTAATTGTGTAGTCCAGTGAAAGCCATTCAAACTCTGACACTCATATATTTGAAACATTGGTTGGCTTTTTTTTTTAATGTATCTGGTTGTTTCAGGGTCTCACTACACATTGTGGACTTATAGTGATCCTCTTGGTTTTCATCCTCCCCAGTGCTGGGATTACAGGCCTGAGCCACCATGTCCAAACTCTGTGGCAGGCTCAGTTTGTCCTGAGGTCAGGGTTGACATGGAAAGTGGTACCCAGGATTGAACTGCGGTCCCTGTGCTTTCCTAAACTTACCTATGCAGGTGCTTTAGTCCACTGAGCTATCTGGCCGGCCCTCTGGTTACCTATTACCTGAATATAGACTATAGTTAAAAATCAGGTAAACTATTTGGAATGTAACAGAAAGAGTTGCTGTAGTCCTTGACTCCCTGCAGCTTACACTCAATGGAAAGTTCTTAAAATACAGCGAACAAATAATTACAAAACCTGTGGATTTTTCAAAACTATATTACACTATTACTGAGTGTCTAAATTTTACATAATATAATATACATATCTATCCCTTCATTTGCATGTGAATATATAAACTATCTTAATTACTAGTAGTATTTTCAGTAATAGTGTGGGCCTCCAGAAAGATGGAAAAAATACAAATATATATTGTACGGCAGCTTCAAAGAGTAAAGTAAAAATTCTTGCAAATCAATAGGAATTGCAACTTGTAACAAGGGGACCACAGAGACAGTGAAACCGTGCAAAAGATGTATGTTGCAATTTTTAAATGACATCTACTATGACAAACATCAGATTTTTATCTAAAAAAAAAAATTCTGTTGCCATTGGATCATAGGATGAAGGCTTAGTTAATGGTAACTAGCTACTTTAGACAAAAAAAAGCCAAGAATAAAGTTCATTACATTTCATGGGAATTGAGCTTCAGAATAACCAAGGAAACAACCTACTCTCAGGACAAAGAATTTGAGAGTAACAACAATTTCAGTAAGTATTCAAAAACATCCTTGGAAGTGGGGCAAGGTTAAAGAACAAATATGTACAAGTTATAAAGAATCTTTTCCTAAGAGTTTAAAATCTGAAAAAGATAGTATTAAGCAACCTAAAGACAGAAACTAATAAAAAGCTATTTAAAAACCATTAGTAGATTGATATTTGTATTTCAATAAAATAAAAAATAAATAAAATAAAATAAAATAAAAACCATTAATAGCCTACAAATAGAAAAAAGTAAGTTAGAATTAATGTATAAGATTTAGAATTCAAATTCTTTATTTTATTATGATCTTTTAGAAAGCAAGAATTTGGATTGACTGTTTTCCCTGATCTGGTCTGCACACAGAAGCTCTGCAGAAAATATTTCTTGGATAAACTGGCATTTGTAAACTACAATACATTTTTTTTTCTACAAAGGTTTATTCTAGAGAGGTTCATTCCTTCTTGGCAGTCGCCTTCCTCATGGTAGCCAGCATGTTGCTCAGCTCCTCACGCTTCCTCTTGGCCCGAATGTGCATCCATCCCCACCCTTTTCTTGACTTTTTATTTATTTATTTATTTATTTATTTATTTATTTATAGTAGGAGAGTTACAACAATTAATACATTGCATATTGTTTTTTTTTGTTGATACCTTTATTTGTTCATATCTTATCACAATATTTTAGTAATTTTATTGAGAAACAAATAACAATGAAACAGTTTCAAAACCAATTAATGGAGCAGTTTCAATCATTAGAACATTGGCATATTGTTGTCTTTGTAGTAGTCATTCATAGCACATGATGCAGACATGATATCCTGTCCAAACACTATTAGTACAAATCTTTCTTATTGAATTAAGAGAAAGTAGCTATATATCCATTCTAATCATTTTTTCATATACAGATACAAAATGGCCCTTCATTTATATCACCTTTTTTTCTTTAGTTTTGTCAGAGATGGGCATTCCACTGCCATCCAAACATTGTAGATGCATGAATTCACCAAAATATTCCAATATAGTCCAGCAGTCCACAATACTAGTGGGCAGTCCACAGGACTGGAAATGCCCAAATCTGATGACTTGAGTCTTTCTTCTTGATGAACTTGAGGGTGTGCTTGTCCTTGGAGACCCTGAGAAGTTCCATGGTGCACCACTTGTAGGAGGCGAAGCCTCACATCTCCCGGATCACGTCCCACATGAATTTGGTGTGTTTGTTGAGGCATCCGTGATAGCAGCTGTGCCTCAGTTTGCTCACATTCTTAGTCACCTTGTGGATCTTATTGAGGCTCATGGCTGTGGGATAGCAGAAGGACATGGCTACTGTTCTTCAGTGGTTGCTGTGGTAGGAGCTACAATACATTTTATAATGCATAAACTGAAAAGTTTACTTAGTCATTCACTATGCAAAGTCTTAACAAGATGCACCACAGTTTTGTAAGCACCCAAACTTGCATTAGTGTTTCAGCTCTAATGTTATCATCTAATATGAAACTAGAATGCACACGGTTAGGCTGGTTCTTTCTTGCCCTTCTTTGTGTCCTTCATAATCAGTTCCTCCAAGATCAGCTGCTTATCTTTGAGCCATTACAAAACCCTGTCTGATACTTCACTGAAGTTCATATGATCCACCTTTGACTAGTGTTTAAAATAATTTATTTTGGTAGGAGAGTTACAACAAATAATACATTGCATATTGTTGTCTTTGTAGTAGTCATTCAAAATAATTGGTTGGGTTTCTATTGCTCTTAATAATACATGGGTTCCATCTGAAAGAGGAAGCCTGTTGGAAGGATAATCAGTTTGCTGAGGGATGCACTATATGAAGTTGTTACACCAAGACGACAGCATGTGATTACCTGCAAGAAGCATCCATAGACCTCAAAACAATACTTCTATGTATATATTCAGTCTAACTGCTTCTATTTTCAATGCCCAATGTTCTAATATGCAGAACATAATCTAAGGCAATAGTGACAGTAACTTATGCCATAGCAACAGCCTTCTATGTGTTTTCCCTATTTCTATTTCTGTCTCTACAACTTCTTTGCTGCTGAGTGGCTACGTTTATCATTGTAACAGATAAATCTAGTCATGGTGCTGTTCTGTGCACACAATTCCAGTCCTTTTCATTGCATTTAGAATCAATGCATGTTCTATACTATGGTCTTCAAGGCTGGTAGAATCTGTCCCCTGGAGAATATTCCAATCCTAATTTAAACTAGCAACCTGGATTCAGTATGTGCTTACTACACTGGCCTTTCTTCTACTAGATACACAAAGTATGACTCTTCTTTCGTGCTTCCAGAGCTATTTTTTTCCTTAGATAGAAATGTCCTGACAAAGGCTTTGCTAATGGGTGTCTTCCTATTTTTCTCAGTTCTGAAACTTGTTCCAAGAGAACTGCCTTCAGCAACCAATCTAAAAGAGCCGATAGTCCCGGAGCTCAGGATCGCCTGCCTTTTTCTTACTGGAACTTGAATTCATCACTGTCTAAAATGTTGCCTTAAATCATTTGCTTGCCTATTGACAAACCATCTGTCTAACAAGCCAAAGACTGTCAAAGACCCACTAATGTATGTTAAATATGTTTAGAAACTAAAATACTAAATAAAATATGTCCTTACCATACTATGTGGAAAATAATTGCTTAGTAAGGAAAGACCAAGTTCAAATTCAAACGATTTGACTATGATTTTTTTTACTGGAGTCTTGCTTTATTTGTGGTCCTCACAGTCTAGTTCATGCCCTCAAAGTCAATAAAGAACATAATATGCTTCATCAAAACTTGTAAACTTTTTTTTTTTTTTTTTGTATTTTAGAGAAGGGTATACAGGGTGTTCAGGGTCATACTACTAGATCAGATTTGTAGTGATCCACCTGTTTACAGCCTCCCAAGAGCTGGCATTACAGGCATGAGCCACCACACCCAGTCTCAGTCGCTGTCTCAGCCTGCCCCAGGGGTGGGGAAGGCAGGCAGACCTCGGGGTCAAACCCCAGGCACCATAGCCCAGTGAGATACTGTCTGTGGTATGCTCTACCACAATATAATAGCATGACAGAGGAGCAGTGGTGGTTCAAATTATTTCTTCCCATCATTGAAGGTCTCATAGGTAACACAAATTGCTCATTCAAACATGTTCCATCCGCAGCCTCTGCACTTTGTTCCATCTCAGGCAAATAGTTGTATACCCAGATATGCTGTAACAGTAGCGTGCTCAATATTGTGCAAATATACTCATGAAATAGGCTTCTACACTCTCTAGAAGGGCCGTCAGGATGGCTTGAGCAAGGAATTCAAGAATTCAGTTACCTGGATCATCTTGATTTCCACAACAGAGGAAAGTTAGTGCTTTTCCCTGGCCATTCTACCTCCTTGATCAATAGGACAACACCAGGGTATGTTCCTTCTTTTTACCTATAATGCCCAGGGCAGGGACCTCATAATGCCTTTAATTCCAGGGACCTATTTGAGTCTAAACCCAGCTCCTATCCCATTCCTATCTGATTACATGTGTCAGAACAGGTTTGTTTTGGGTGTGTGTATGTGTGTGTGTGTGTGCATGTGTGTGTGCATGCATGCATGCATGTGTGTACATACATGTGTGTGTGTGTGATTTCCTAATTAAACAGCTCTAAGAAAGTAGTATATGCTTGCTAAATATTAATAAAATAAATACCTGGTACTTAATCTTTTAAAAAAAGGGAATATAATGATTCAAACTCAAAATAGCCTTGTCACCGTGTAGATCTTATATCCCTATATTTCTGATGTGTAAGCATGAGTGTAAGCCAGGAAAAGTGTGTCTAAGTTCACACACCAGTTATCAAAGCAAAACTGAAAATTTAAAGGATCCTGGTAATAACTGCTACCCACGATGGCAGATTTTGTGGCATATGAAATGTTGGGACCCTGATGACAATATGGGCAAAATAAAACATTTAAAATTCACATTTCATCATCAAAACTGGTGAAGAACTTGGAACAAAACATCTCACATGTAAAACAGATGTTTGAGAAGACCTATAGGTTCGCTCTAGGTCTGCCCTGGCAGTGACCCAGAGCTCCAATTGGAGATCTAGGGAACCCATGAAAAGACTGAGGTCTGACTTGCAATTTCAGATCTGCCATGAGACCTCTCAAAGGCTAGCAAAGTGTCTCCATTTTACTGGATAAGGAGCTTTCATTACATGAATAGCTATCAAAAAATACATATCTGGATATGATTTTTCTAAGCTTGGGAAAGTTAGGAAGAATACCAATAGTCTGATCATGTGGCAACAACAAAAACCCTATGGTGAGGACTGTCATGGTAGTCTCCTCACTAAGCATCAACTCCTGGCGCCTCCTATTTTCTTGACATTTATAATATAATCAGCATTACTTTGTGGCCCTAATACCAGCACCCTATTTTTAAAGTATTTTATAAATATCTGAAAACTAACTGCAAAATGAAAAATTAATCTGGAACAGTACATGGGCCCTCTACAGTCTGACTCCCGCAAACTCCCCTAGCCTCATCCTCTCTTCTCATTTTCTAGGACCCAAGACCAGGCTTTACTCCATTCCTCAGCAGCTGACTGGTAGATGGCCTTTGAGGTCTTACCCACTGTGTAATGGGGCCTCTCTCCATTTTCCCAATATCCCCTCAGAATCTTACTTTGTTCAGTTTGCTACAACAAAATACCAAGAAACTTAGAAACTATTCAGAATAGAAATGCATTTCTCATTATTCTGAAGGTAGAGAAATGTAAGACGAAGGACTGATGGAACTGATGACCCGTTCCGGTTAGTTAACCTCTGGGAGTCATTGAGTGTCCCTCTCAAGGACACTTCCTGATGGCTCGGATTCAGAATGCAGCTCCTACAAGTAGCATTGCGTGCCTTCATTTCGTCACCTTTACCAGTTTTAAAATCTTACCCCATTTGTGTGATTATTTAATGTAGCACTATCTTCTAGAGCTTACGAACTTCCTGACTCTCGTGATGCTGTCCGCAGGCAGAGTGGGCATGCTTTCACTCACTTTTACGCCCATGACTGAAAACCATTCTGAGCGCAATGTTAGAGCTTAATGAATATTTCTTGATTCAGGGAACATGCACACTGCACACATTTGTGTATAAAAAATGTCTTCTGTATCATTCACATGACAGAGGTGAAAACTAAAGTTGAGTGAGGAAGCCAACACCATATTTTGACTCAAAGTCTCTGCACACTAAAAAACCCTCTATTTCTGCAATAATATTTCTTCAAAATTGTACTTTATGCTGCCCTCCATAAATACCTCTTTTTTTCTTCGGTAAAATAAACTCCTTTGGAGAGTGTATTTCAGCAACAGTGAAAATATCCCTAAATTATTCTGATAATTATTTTCAAATAGAAAACTGAGGCTATTCTTTTTAAAATATCCTGACTTTTTGTAGATGGAAAAAAGCACTCAAAACTGTATTTCTTTATCTACAGGCAAATTGAAAAATAATGTCAGGTGCCTATGGTGTTACACTAAATTATTCCTTTTCCTTTCCTCAAGCAAATGGTATAATCAGCCCCTTGCCACAAAAGTCTTACACCACTCTGCCCCATGGTATTGAGTTAACCTTTACCTGACATTTCTAGGTAATCATTTTGGGAAATATCCAATAAATCATTTAATAAAATGAAAGTGGAATAGTTGTCCAGAAAGCATGTGCTCAATTCAAGTACTTCTACATGTAGGCCATTGCACTCAGCAACAAAATAGTTCTTTTTCCTTCTTTCTTTCTTTCTTTTGTGGTTCTGGGGATTGAACTCATGACCTTGCACTTCCAGGCAGGTGCTTATAGCACTGAGGTATCTATCTCTCCAGCCCAAAGTAGTTCTTTGTATCACTATAAACAAGTTCTGTGAAGGCATCCTGGAAGTTTCTGGCCGCAAGATGAAATGAACATCTTATGCCACTCAAGGACAACCCTCCCTACAGGGTATGGTTCCATGTCATCTTCACACTGAGCTTTTGCAGTTCACTAGAAAAGCAAATCACCTTCTCAAGATTGCATTGCCCTTGCTATAAACACTGATAGCAAAACTCCTTACCATTTAGTTTGAGAGATTCATTATTTCGGGGGCAGAAAAACAGTATCTACTTTATAAATAGGAGTGGGAGGAGAGTCAGATTAAAGTTTGTTTTCTTCTTTAGAACGTCATGTAACGTTCACCTAGTTATGCTGCAATAGGGAAGTAGATACCAATCGACACATTTTCAAATACTTTAGTATTTTTATTCAGTCCTTGATGTTACAAGTTGATTTCTTAAATGAATGGGCTAAATGCTTAAGAGATTGGACTGTTTGGGAATGGAAAGAAGTCAAATTTGAAATCTTGGTCTTTGGATTCTGAAGTTAAGAAATCTAGAGGAGTGATCAAAGCAATTGAAATTTGTGTGTATAAAAGGAAATAAAATCACAGAATGCTGATTATTTAGGAGTTCCCCTGTAACAACAAAAGCAAGATGCTAATTACTTTTAAAAAAGAATGTGTTTGATACCATGAAATAAGGAAACTTTCTGCCTCCTGGATGTATTTACATATAGATCAGAGGTTCAAAGAGATGTTCATTGTTTACTCCTTAGAAGGAACACAGGCAATGCCTGGAGATATGTTTGTTGTAACTGGGGAGCATTTGGCTTTTAATGGATTGAGGCCAGAAATGCAGGCAAACACTCTACAATGTTTTTTCACTCTACAAGAATTTTCAAATCAAAATATCAACAGTGCTGAGATTGAGAAATCCTAATAGAGATCAGAATTCTATCATCTTCATCTCACATGAAGCTATGTTCAGATTTCATTATAAGATCCAAGAAAATAAATGAATTTGAAAACCGGGTAGAAGCCATGGAATCACTTCATTTCTGAAACACCTAATGTCCAGGAATATATGTACTAAAGAGAGGCCATTCAGTTACAGTTGTCTGCACAATCCTAAGTCAGAACCTGAGAAAGTTATAAAGTGCACTGCAGGGAACTTGTACTGGAAGTTTAGCAAAAGAAACTCAACAACAAAGTTTGTATAGAAGGTGAGTATTATAATTCATATCTAGAAACACTGTTAGCCTCCTCTGTTATTTTATTCTGGTGTTATTCTAGGAGTTCTAAAACTGTTGCTTCTTTTAAATGTGTGTGTGTGTGTGTGTGTGTGTGTGTGTGTGTGCGTGCACGTGCTATAGGAGATCAAATCCAGAGCCTATCACTTACTAAGCAGATGTTTTACCACTGAGCTACTTCCTCAGCCCTGATTTACTGTGGAATACAGATTCATATACCTCCCTAAAAATAGTGATTGTGCTTATATCTGAAACTTATTGTGCAGGTTAAATTAAATGGTTCATATCTCAGCATGCTGTATTTTAAATAAAATACCTATAACTCAACAAATCTAGGTAATAGCAACATTGCTTTAGACCCCCTTAGAAGAGTGTTGAAAAATAGAAATTGATTGAGAGAAGAGAATTCTGAGAATTTGTTATATTCGAATCCTGTCTTTATGGAAATTCTGATTCTGTAAGACATCATTTAGAATATTAAGATAACAATGAAAGATGAAAAGTTATCTCATACTGATGATAAACCAGAGCATTTCATTAATGTCAGTTTCAGGGAAATTTTTATTATAAAAAAATAGTTATAGTAACCAAGAATTTTCCTACTTTTATTGTAGAATTTTATCTCTTGAATTGCTTATTTCAGTATTTTAAAATTATATCTAAAAATAAAAATACAATCATATAAAAGTAATACAATTTGCTGAAAATGACAAATTTGTGGATAAAATACCAAAAAAATGTAATTGTCAACTTAAAATGTGCCTTGTACAATACAGATAGTTGAATGACATCTACTCGATGAAAGTTTCTCAGGACCCAGTCCTATCTACTCCAGCAGGAAATATAACCTTCTAGTAACACCAAAGTACCTATGCTACAGAACTTTTCCCTGCTAAAGTATTTGATTCACACCCTTCCGGCTTGAAGTCAGTTTTGTCTAGGTATGCATGAATGTTCCAATACACACAGAATTCATTTATTCATTTATATAGGGTCTCACTATGCAGTTCAGACTCATCGTGATCCTCCCCAGTGCAGAGAGGCACTCAGCACCGCCCAGTTGCTGGCCAAGCATGGCATGCAGTACTAGGATCAAACTTGGGACCCTGTACTTGTGAGGCAGGCCCTTGTGCCACTGAACTATCTTCCAAGCCCCACACAGAATTCATTATTAAATAGTTAAATCCTTGACGGACTTCAAATGATTTGCATAATGAATTTTTAACCTGTTATGCATGTCATGATATTGGTATTAGAATTATGACATCAGCCTTGTTTTCACACCTAAAATCTAAGAAAAAAACAATGGAACCTTTAAAGGATAGAAAAACATCTTTGCAAAAGGATTTATCCAATGCACGCCTTATGCTATCATATCCTAGCACCCATAGACAAATATTTAGAATCATTAAAATCCAGAGGGCCTTGCAGTATCTTAGAAAACTTGAAATACTTCATCAAAACTTTAAAAAATAATAAAAACAGAAGAAACTAATAGGGTAAAAGTTCCAGCTAACAAAATGTCTGAAAAATATATGATAATGTTAAAATGTTACTTACACTTAATATTACTAAAACCACTTGGAATAGTGACATTTAAATTCTTTCACTTTCTAGAACTATGGTATAAATGATTTTCTCTCAGATTGCCAACCCCATTCTGAGAATCTCAGAGACTTTAATATTATCTCACAACATCCAGAATTACTGTAAGAAACAACTTTAACACTTAAGTTTAAGTTATTAATAGGAGTATAATAGAAGATGAGAAATACACTCTACAGAGAACAATTTTGCTTTATTTTATCCCTGAGATGAATATGTGCTATTTTTCTAGCACTGGTCTTTCCTATGACAGCTTTCTCTGCCACATATCATGACATTTGAGAAAATGAGACTGAGAAGGATGAGCATAGCTTAAGTGCAGAGCTTCAGGAAAAGCTGGTGTAAACTGCCCTTTGAACCACAAGGCAAAAGCTAATTTTCAGCATAGTAAAAACAATCAATGCAGAAGAAATGGAATCTCATGATTTAGAGATGAAAGTCTTGGCAGTTTCTGACTATTCATAGCAGAGATTGATGTTTTTATTTTAAGAAGCTATGGAACCGTAGGTAAGAGTTGAGTAAGCCCAGCCACATTCGAAAATAGCAAGGACCGCACTGACAGCAGGTTTTTCTACTTAGTTTCCAGGATGAATAAAAGGAAAAAATTGTAACTCTAATACCAACATCATGACATGGGTAACAGGTTGGGCATGGAAAAATTAGTGCATGTATTTCAGCAGTGATTGTTGCTTTAATGACATTCAGGCAATGGCAAGACATCAAGGCACCTCTTCATGTCAGACTTCTCTTATCAGCATCAAATCCATAAATGGTTTTCTCCAGCCATTAAATACTCATACAATGTCTTCCAGTTTCTCTTCACTCTACTTCATTGCAGCTAGCAATGCACATTTTTTTTTGCATCATAGGGAAATTTTAGTGGCTGTTCCACCACTAGACTCATACAGCAGTAAGGTACTGCATCTATTTCACTCACCACCAAAACCCGAAGTACAAAGGCCAGTGCTTAGCATTAGAATTGAAAACCAGTAATTTTATGACAGATGAATAAATACATGAATGATCAAATGGGCATGAGTGGGCACTAAGCCTTATTGATCTAAGAAACATGTTTCAATAATATGATAAGTGATATAAATAGGGCAAAGAATGATAAACACCACATTTTCTCACATATGAGGAATTTACAACAGTGATTTCATTGAAGTACAGAATAGAATAGCAAGTACTAAGGCCTGGGGAGTATGTGGCAAAAGGGAGGTATGGGGAAGAGGACAGTTCCTGCTTGAAGGGGGCAGTTGGATTAAAGATGAACATACAGTATGTTAGCTATGGCTGACAACTCACTCCCTACTTAAAAAAACAGCTGTCAGAGAAGATTTTCAATGTTCCCACCACAAGAAAATGATATATACACCCAGGCTGATATATATACCCACTATCTGGATCTAATCATTACAAATTATATATGTAAGTATGTAGAGTCTGCCAAAATGTAGGTATTGGGAAAATAAAAATTCATATAAATATTTTAGTGATAAGTTTACTGAGATATGATAAGATTAATATGAGATGATCAAAGTGCTAGCCTTTGTGGTAGACGTGTTTCCAAACATTTATTAGTATAGTGAACTCTGTATACATATTTAGGCAGATTCTGAGTGAGAGAGAGAGAATATGTCACATGCCATATATAATTATGTGTTCATTAACATTTTAAAATATATTTACTAAAGAAATATGTATTTTTATATTTTTAAGAATACAAAATAAAAATAGTATTAGAAATGATACAAAATTCGATTCTACAAAATAATAGGAATTTGACAATGACTGTTGTATTGCATAAAGTTACCTTCAAATTAGTTGCATAGGTCAGACATAAATCTCCAAAACTAATTTTTTTAAAGTTATGAGAAATTTAAAAGGAGAAAATAATTATTCAATTTAAAAATGTTTAAAATTCTAAGCAATAAATGTTCTTTTTGGGAGACAAGCAAAAATTAGTAGTACAATTACCCAAGCTATCCTGCATATGTACATAAATACTCCTATTTCCCTTCCTTCTTTTAAGAAATATGTTTTCATTAGAAAGACTACTAAACTGGGGAGATAGCTCAATGATCTAAGCGCCTACCCCAAGCACAAGGACACAGGTACACTTCCCTGAACCATATGCTATGAAAGCCCCAGAACTACAGGTGTGCCATGCTGGCCAGCAAAACATGTCATGATGGTGCATGCCTGTAATCCCAGAGCTGGAGTACCTGAAGCAGGAGGATCACTATGACTCCAAGGTGCATAACAAATAAATAAATACATTTTTTAAAAAGAAAAAAGACTACTTCGGGTAAGAGAGAAATAGTAGAGGCTGGTCAGATAGCTCAGCAGATTAAAGCACCTGTATAGGCAGAGTGCAGGGTCCAGGGTTTGAACCCCAGCCCACTATGCCAGCCCATTCTCTGGGCACTCTGAGATGGCAAATGAGATTGGGCATGGTGGCACACACCTGTAATCCCAGCACCTGGGAGTCTGAAAAACAGAAAGGATGACTACAAGTCTGATCTGTATACTGAGACCCTGTACTAAACACATAAAAAAGAAAAAATAGAGAGAGAGAGAAATCATGACAAAAATAAATACATGACACAAGACTCATTAATATCAAAAGTTATGCACAGCCCTTCCTTCCAGGGAGTTCAGTAAAATTGAGGTTTTTTGCTTTTCTTATGCTGAAGATTATAATAATATTATAAAAGAAACAATGGCTATTGGAGATGAAGAGTGAGCCAAAGTTGGATGAGACATAATATAAACCCTTCAGCTAGTAAGTAAAACCATTATCTACAAATAGAGTCTAAATCTGTATGAAGATTCTAAAGGCGGCTTGAATATCATCTAAATATAAATTTAATATATTTTCTTGTGTCGTCTCTCAACCTTCAGTAAGTTGGATGAATAATACGAAAATAAGATTCCTTGAAAAATAATTGTGGTACTAACCAGTTTTTTTTCAGTCCCTTTCCCCATACAGCTATCATGAAATTATATTGCTCTTGGTGCAAAAAATCCAAAGATAAATAACTGAGCTTGCTGAAGGCCTCAGTTCTTTCTGATGCACAACCACAGATTCATAAGTGCATTTTCAGATTCATAATGAACCTCTCCCACTGACCAAATGAGATAAGGCACATTGTAATCATTTAATTTCACATTTTCAATTTATAATGAGTATAGAATCAAGTTACAGTTTGACTATTTAATATATCAGGAAGTAATAGATCATAATTTTGGGATTATTTTATCTTTGATTAAAAAAGCTACATGCCTAATGTGACTTTTAAAAAATAGCTTCTACATGAAATACAATTTGTCACAGTTCTTACTGGAATGATGTTTTAGTTTACATAAAAATCTAAGAGCAGAGTTGCAACATTACCTGACAAATGGGACGGAGAGGTTGCAAATGCATCTTGGTATAACAGGGGGCCAGAACTGCTAAATGCATGATGCCAGTTTTCCTATCTAGGTTCAAAGATCGGTTGATTTCTGCAATTGGCAGTGTTTCCATTTATTAATAGTTAATGTGACTGATAGGTCTTCACTATAGAAGAAAAATATGCATGGGAATACACATCTCTGATAAAAGTAAACAAAAAAGGGGATATAAATGAAGGATCATTTTTGTAGTGAAAAATATATAGATATCTGTGTATACAAAATGGCATAAATATATAGTTCCTTTTCTTAGTTCAGTGAGAAGATTTTGAACTAATAGTGTTTAGACAAGATACAACTCCATCTTGTACTAGGAACAACTACTACAAAGACAACAATATGCAATATGTTAATTATTATAACTGTACCACTAACCTGTTTTGAAACTATTTCATTGCTACTTGTTTCTCAATAAAATTATTTAAAAAATAAAAAAGAAGAAGAAAAATAACATACCAAACCTCTCTTTTGCTTTTGGCCTCCTAGTGTGGAATTCTAAATGCAGATAGCAATTTACCTATGGAGTTCTGGATGGAAACTATTTTGTTAAAATGTCTTAAATTAAGAAGATAAATAAGTATTTAAATGGAAATGACATGTCTGTGAATAAATACCCTGAGAGAATTATTTTCCTCTAATTATTTTTTCTCACAATGCAACTGTAAATACAGTTACTGGTAAACCTGTTTTACAGATTAAAAATTGCAGAGAATAGTTCAGTGATATGCAGAAGAAAACATAATCATTAAATCTTCAAACCCTCGGCAATGTCTTTTATCCTACCATGCTGTTCATCCATAGTAGTAGGGAAAAAAAGCAAATTTTTGAAGACAGTACACAATATGAAATAGAACGTGGAGTACACATAATATTTCTAATTATGTTTAGAATATTATAGACAGACAGAGCATACTTCGGAGTCAAAACATGATGGTCCTGCATGAAAGAAAATGTCCATTCACATATGTAGAGTTGTCTACATTTTTAGATTGTATATTGTAAATAAGTTGTTTACAAACTTAAATGAATATAGCAATAAAAATTGTCCAAAATAAAAAAGAAGAAAACCTTACAGATCAGGCATGTAATAGTTCGCTCTGTGCCAAAATCAGGAAAGTTATATTCATATAGTTAGAATTCTCAAAGTAGAAGGGGGTAGGCAATAAATACTTAAAGATTTAAAATTTCTGGATTTTGTTGAAATTATAACACCACATTTCCAAGAAAAATGAATGTTTTGCACAATAAATATGAACAAAATCATGCCAAGATACACTACAATGAAATTGTCCAAAACTAATCATAAGCAAAAAATCATTAAAGCATATAGATAAAAATATTAGCCATGGAAGAACAAAATTAAATAGCATCTTATTCCATATTAGAAAAAAAAGAGCAAGTGGGTAAGAAACTAGACTAATTAATTCAAAGTGCTGGAAGAAAAGATCAATCCTCATTGAATTTTATACTTAGCAAACATACCTTTGAAAAGTAAAATAGAGTTGAATTAGAAAGTATAACAGAAAGAATGGTCACATAATTCAAGGAAGTACCAAGCTAAAATGCTGGATTTCGTACTGTAGACAGTGAGAAACACTGAACCTCTCTGAGCATAAGTGCAACAAATTTATAACTGACTCCTACAGATACTAATCTGGCACAAGTATGGAATTTGAAAAAAAGAAAAGAGCAGAAGACCAAGAAGCTCCGCAGTCTTTTGAAAACCAGCACAGCAGCTTATAGTACACATAATAACCAGCCGGATTTGTTTAAGATGTTTTCATCACCAATAACCACTTACCAGATTCATTTTTACCAACTAAAAAATAAATAACCTCACTTTCTACATTTGTCTTTATCTCACTGGAAACATTCTCAATTTCATTGTATTTTAAAGTATAATACTTAAATAATACTCCAAATTACTAATAAGTAGATTTTTTTCTTTTTTTTTTTTTTTTGAGATATGGTATTTCTGTGTACTTCATGGTGAGCACCTTGAGCTCACTATGTAGTCAAAGCTGGCCTAAAACTCAGCCTCCCATGTGCTGGGACAACAGGTGTATTCTGCTCTGCCCAGCAATGTATTCTTAATTGTCCCAAATTTTTGCTTTCCTTAGAATCTCAATCATTTGAGGATTGTCTCTTCTTAATAAGAGCTCCCAACTAAAATAAATTTGGATTCTATCTAAAATCTGACTTGAATTATATGGGTTTTAAACACTACCCACTGTAGAAAATATCATAAAACGCTGACAATTAAACACATTGTTTATTATAGCCAACTGACTCATAACCCATTTAAGATTATTATATGAAAGAACTCAACACACAGCTGTAATTTCCACACTTAAGGAAGCTCTGGCATGCTCAATCCCAGCCTAAGCAATTTAGCAAGAGCCTTGTTAAAATGAAAAGGAGCAGACAGGTATGGTGGTACATGTCTATAATCACAGCACTTGAGAAGCTGAGGAAAGAGGATTTCAGTAATTTCCAGGCCATTCTGGACTCCAAAGTGTTGAACTGCCTAGTGAAACCCTTTCTCATAAAGACACTGAAACACACAAGAGGAGATAGGATGGTTTCTTAACATAAAAAATGAAAAGAAGAAATAGGCATGTAATTCAATGAAGTGACCCTAGATTCAATTCCCTGAGTAAAAATAAATTCTCAGTGAAAACTCTAAACTCTACATGTTTTATTTTTAACAAGGTATATATATATATCTTATGCATATATATAGCATATATATATATAGCATATATATATATATAGCATATATATATATATATATATATATATGTTTTAAAGAAATTACAGATAAAAGGACAATTGGACACATAATTCCTACTAAAGTCTTCCTTCTACCTCAAAATAAATAAAAAATACATAAATTCCTGTTTATGTATTTTGAGAATTTTTATCCAACTTCATTTTTAGTATAGTCACCATAACTCTTAAAATGGGTCATTTGGGGAGATCATGAAAACCCAATAAATTGCAACTTTTTCTCAGAGAGCAAATGCATCCCAAATGTCCCCTAGTGGTAAAAACTGTTCATTCTTATGAAATATTTGAGACTTTGTCAACTGCAATATAAATTTTCAACAGGACTTCTGAAATTTAAAATCAAGTATATTTTTATGAAGTCCTTTAGGATTTATGATTATCCTTTTGTTACAGAATGGTTAAATAATTTTCATTTTCCACTATATATTTTGTATGTGCTATACTCAGGCCAAAAACGTTATCTTCATTTGGTCTATATCCTGAATCTTTGGAGATTTGCATTAAGCACATAGATTAATTGATCTGACAGAGAAAACTTCAAGGCAGGCCAACATTCAGGATGTGGCATGGCTATTGTTGGCTTCCACCCAGATTTGAAAAGGCCTGGGAGGTCCAGAAGTGGGTCACTGGGAGGGCAATGTATGATACTGCCAGGCTGAAATCCAAAGTGAAGCAGAGATGCTAGAGCATGAAATATCTGTTGAAGAAAACTACCAGCAGTGTAGCTCACCTGAGTCCTGACAAGAACAAATTAATGTTAACCCTGCTGGGTTTCGGTCTTACTTTAGTCCCACTCTTTTCTACCCCTTACATTTTCTTTCTGGGGTGAGAATGCTTAAATGCTTATGTTTTCAGTGATTAGCTTTCTTTTTTATTTTTATAGAGGCCCACAGCTAAGAGTCTGCCTTGAGTTTAAGAGGAAACTTTAGATTCACGCTTTGAAGGAATGCTGAAATCATTGACATTGGTGATTCTTACAGATGTACTAAGTACATCTCGCATATTGAGAGGGACATAAGCCTTTTGGAGGCCAATGTCAGAAGGATATGCTTTCATTCTAAAACGTCCCTTCAAAATGTCACTGTGCTCAGGGGTGGATTTGGGAGATATAATTAGGTAATGTGAGGGCTGTATTCATTGGACTGATACATTGATGAGCTCATAGTCATATGCACATATTGAAGGTGAGGCTGGTCAGAAGAGATGGCTCAATGAGGATGTGGCTGTGAAGGGTACACTTTTGTTCTAGGCTTCTCCCTTCTCTCACTGATTCCTAATTGCCATAACTTCAATAGCTTTCTTCCACTGTGCCTTCCAGTGTGCTATTTCTTCATTGGAACCATCAAACCATGGACTGAACCCACTAGAAATGATGAACCAAATAAATTTTCATCCCTCAACCAGCAGATGTTTGATATTTTGCCCTAGCAAACTGGCACGTATGGTAATACCCAACTCCCGAAATTATGAACAAGTTCAGTTATTGGAGATATTGTCCATACATCCAATTTGTTTGTAAACTGACAAGGTAAATCTTATACAATACACTTATGAATGGTTAGAGTTAAAATATTTATAAACTGAGGACTTACTATAATGAATCAGATTTTAGTTGCAAAGTGACTAACTTTGTGAAACGAAAAGGAAGATAAAGTTAATGTAAAAGTTCAAGCCCAACCCTGGGCTGCCACTGCAGTCACACCATGGGCACTACGGCATCTGAAGTTACAATGAATGATGAAGTCATCAAAGTTTTCAATGACATGAAAGTGAGGAAATATTGTACACAGGAGGAGATCAGAATGTCAAAGAGGGGTCAGCAAAATAGTGCAGCAGACTAAGTGCCTGCTTAGGCAAGCACAGAGACAAGGGTTTGATCCTAGGTACCACATGCTGCACTGGCCCCACACCCAGGTGCACTCAGTCTGGGCGAGGTGACACACACCTGTAATCCAGGCTGGAGAGGCTGAAAACAGATGGATCATTGTGAGTCTCAGTTATGAAGTGAGACCTTATACTAAATACAGTTAAAAAAAATAAAGCAAAAGAAAGCAGTTCTAGTCTGTTTAAGCAATGACAAATGAGAAATAATTAAAGATGAAGCAAAGCAGATTTGGGTAGGTGACACTGATGGTACTATAGGGGAGTCTTCCACATCTTTTGTGACTTAGCTGTCTCTGAATGATTGCCAAAATGTTCTGTATGATTTCACATGTGAAACAAAACAGTCTCAAAACAGAGACCTCAAATTTACTTTGTGGTCTCTTGAAAGTCCACCATTGAAAGCATAAATAAAATCTGAAAAATACTATAGATATTGTGAAAGGGAAAGAATCTATCGCAAGCGGGGGTGGGGGACAACCAAGATTAGGGAAAGGAGAAAAGAAAGAAGGGGGGATTTATATACAGAGAGAGAATATCTTGGATAATTGTACTTCTTATTTCTGCTGGTCTGTTAAAAGGAGCAGTTAATGCTTAGATTATTTTCTTCTGTCCTATTCAATTTTTATAACTTTTTGATCAATTTTGCATGCTTGTATTTGGTAATCTGAACAACTAACTTTAAGACAACAATATGCCCTATAACAATCATTGTTGTACTGCTATTTTATTTAATGAAATCCTGTACCATTTCTCTTTTTTATCATTTTTATTTTATTTTTTAAAAAGCAAGATGATTTACATTTCCTCTAAAAATTCCATTAAAATGAAATTAACAGGCATTAAACATGAGTGGCAAGTAAATGGCCTGGATGATATTAAGGACCACTCAACACTTAGAAAGAAACTGAAGGTAGTGTAACAGTTTCACTGGAAGGGAAAGCATTACAAAATAATGGTCAAGTGCCACTTGAATCTTAAGATACTTTCATTTTGCAAGGTCAGTCCATTAGAATAGTATTAGGCCTGTGTTTTGAGGTTTTTTCCCCCTTTCCAGTGAGCCCTTCCAATGAAATAAATGAAGGAGATACCATTCATTCATTTGATCAGCTTGTCAGTGACTGCTGTTAGACTCTTTAGCACTGCTACTTTTATGAACATCCTGAGGAATGCCTTCCCATCTTTAACCAAAACAGATGGCTCCATGCCTTGCTTGCTGAAAGCACTTCCACGAATGTGATAGTCAATAGGAGCAGATTAGAGTGCTGCAAAGGATAAGCTAGTCAGATGCTTTGGAAATACTAGCCACTGGTCAGGTGATAAACTCTTTTCAGTATTATTTATAGTTGCACTTGATTGCAGTTCTGTGAGGTACATAGCATTTGTACACCTCAACTGCCTGGGCAAGTCTATTTTTGTTGTCTGGCAGCACAGATATAGCACTATGCACTAAAAGCATTATTTTTGTAATGACTTTAATCCTTTGAAAACAATGCCAATTAAATTTCATGAACTGTATCATCCGTTTATCCTAGTGCCTCAGTATTCATTCATGTTACATGCGTATCTTAAACATCCGTTACAGTATCAATGCCTTTATGTTTTCTGTTGAGAGTATACCTCTGAATAAGTGTAGACATTCTATATTTACCATATGAGGTAACACTGCAGATAGTTTGAATATCAGTCATGATGATAATTTCTGTGTAAAAGAGCCTTAAATTGAACAAAATTTTGAGCTCAAACTCCCTATCCTCACAAAATGACCATGTTATAATAAAAAAGTATGGTATATTTCAAAAATATATAAAATATCAGGAAAATAATTTAAATTAAGTTTCAAGAGTTCTATTTTATCCCAACATTCAGGACGCTGAGGCAGGATGATTGCCTAGGCTAAGTAGTGAGTTCAAGCCCAGCCTGAATTACAAAGTAAGAGCAAAAACTGAATTTCACTTTAAATAAAGCATGCATCAACCAGTATCCATCTATTTATTGTTTCAAACATTATATTTCTTGAGTATCTGTTATATGCCTAAGATACAGTATTAAACAAAACTGACATCAGTCTTAGCATCTCCTTGGCCATATAAATATTAATAAAGTAACTACATTAATTTGTATATCACTCTAATTTTAAGCAACTTATCCAACACAAGATATGAAATGCTTTGAGCTCAGACTACAAAAAATCACTAGCCTGTATACGTAAGTCAGTGGAATACCCTATAAAGAAGTGATAATCTTGTGCTGGAATCTTGAAGATTAACAGGAATTAATACAGGAAAAAAAGAAGATGACTCATAAGAAACAATCAGAAAACAGGGTCTTGGGAGAGTAAGAGACTATTGTGGTGCTGAAAGATAAGAAGACAGTGTGGCTGTGAGGATAGGAGGAAAAAGAGGGAAAACACTGAGAGTAAATGAGAGGCTTTAAGGATTGTGGTGAGGATTTCACCATATTAAGAATATTAATTACTGTATGAATAATAGAAAAGCATGTGTGAATTATAAGTGGCTGACATAAGGATATTATTTTAAAATAGACTTCTCATGACTCTGCTTGTTTTATAGTTATTGGATTAAGTGAAACATTTTAAGTGAATTTCACTTCTTTTTACTTTTTCTCTTTTAAGGTGGCTGCTACAGAATTTAAATTTTGTATGTGCACTGCATATTTCTCATGAAAAGTGTTATCTGAATTTTCTTTTACTCTACTGTTTTTGGGTTGAGAATCTAAGGAAAAGTCACATGACAGGGAATTCTATGCCTATTAGGTATCTCAGTTACTCTTCTCTCATTGCTAGGACAAATATCCAGCATCTAAAATGAAGGAAGGAAGGGTTTCTTTTTTTTTAGGAAAGGTTTCTTTAGCTCACAGTTACTGGAGGTTTCAGTCCATACACAGCTGGCTCCAAGGCAGAGTGGCACAGGGCAGTGGGCAAGCTTTCTTGGTGGCAGCAAAGACCAGAAAGTAAAAGGAAGTAGTTGCAGCAACAATGGCAACAGAGAGGTTGTGGTCTCCTTTAAATTGCATTCAGGCTATCCTCCCAGGCTGAGTGTGATACTCACACCCACAATCCAAGAAGTACTCACAACCATAATCACACTGGATCATGAGTTAGTCACAAACTCTAGAAATCCATCCCATGACTGCATGAGGCTTTGGGGGAACAACTAGATACAACTGACATCAGTCTTAGCATCTCCTTGGTATTAGGTATTATTTTACTTCTCCTCTTTCCTTTCCCCTCTAGTCCACCAGAGTTCTTCCTTTCTGATGTTTTTTTTGTTGTTGTTGTTGTTTTTTTTTTTTTTTTTTGCAGAACCAGGGAACTCAGGCCCTTGTGCTTGCCAGGGAAGCACTTATTCCACTGAGCCAACTCCCTGACCCCAGAGTTCTTCCCTTTTGAACAAGTTCTTCCAATTTTGCAACATCTATTATACATTTTTGTCATATTAACTCCTTCAGTTTCTCACACCAGGGAGACAATCTGATGTATACATGAGTCTGATTTTTTCACTTAAATGTGATCTCATATTTAATTCATTCATCTAGAAATGTCCCATATTTACCCTTCTTTATGGTTGTTTTAAACAGTTGTTTTAAAACCTCTGAGAGTCTTCCCATTTGCCTTTATGCAGTTTCTCATATTTTACTGAGTGATGTCATAGTTACTCAAAACCTCTTGATTCTTGTTGGTATGTGCACTGATTGACACACTGTATAAACTTGATAACTTTATAAGATTAATTAAGTGACTCAGCAGAGATCCAGGGTTCTTAATTTGTAAACATCATCATCCTATGCAAGATAAGGGCATGGATATTGTGCGATTTCTACACCCCCATCCACAGAGCAGCTTGTTTGTAATATAAGGAGGGGAAAGAGGCTGGTAGAAGCCACAGCTGCTTCCCTTTGCTCTTTGCTGTTTTCTGCTGCCATAAACTGCTGCCCCCTGCCATGCACCACTCTGCCTGGGAGACAGCCAAGTATAGACTGAAACCACCACAAGCTATGAAACCTCCATAAACCTTTCCTTACTTAATTTTGGGTGTTGGGTATTTTGTTCCAGCAATGAGTAAAAACGAACTGAGACAAAATTTGTTACCAGAGAAGTGGAATCCTTGCTGTGATTACCTGACCATGTTGCTCAGGAACTTTTGGGAATGGCTTATGGAAAGAGATAGGAAAGGTTTGGAAATGTTTCCTACTAATGAAGAGCTGAAATTCCTTTGGCTCTTCTGTATGGAAGCTTCTGGTCAGAGCTCAAAAGACCAGAATGCTGAACGAAAGTCAACCCGTAAAGATCAGGCTGAAGAGATTTCTACTGGGAAGAAGCATTGGATTTTAGACTGTGGATGATTTGTGTTATGGCTTGGAAGAAAGTTTTGCTGTATTTTGCTCCTGTCCAGAGATGTTGTCTGAGACTGAGATTAAGTGCAGTAGACTGTTTAATCTTACAAGTGAAATCTCATGGTGGTCAAATGTTGAGGCAGTGGTATGGTTATTGTTGGAGTCTTTAATTCAGACCCATGTTGAGAATCAAGAGCAAAGAGCTCAATAGGATGATTTAAAACACTGTGAGTTTGGCCAGAAAGGAAATGCCAGAAAGACTGTGGATAGATTACAGTTGAGCTCTCCATTGCCCAGAAGGAACAGGAGAGGAGAAAAGATGTGCCAGAGGGCATCACAGGAGGTGGCAGGTTCTTGCACTTTGCAGTGAGAAGTCCCTTAGAATTTTAAAGGCGAGGGACTTTGCTTTAAGAAGAAAGCTGCAGAGCCCCATATTCCAGAACACAGGCAGTGGCCCCACCAGGTTCCAGAAGGGTGGCAGCATAGAAAATTTGTTCCTGAGAATAGGGTCAGAGTGATCAGTGATTCAGCACTTGACCCTCATATCAAAGAGAGAAAAAATCCTCTCTCCCGCTGGCAAAAGAACTTGGCATCACCTTTATGGCATTGACTTTAGGTGCATTCAGAATGCAGGAGTTCTGAGGTTAAGAAGACTGAGATTTCAGAAAGCCTGGGAAGTCAGGTAATGTGCCACTGAGAGGGCAGTGTGTAGAGCTTTGAGTGAGGAGCCTATTCAGTAGAGACTCCAGAAGTTTGGAAAAGCCAGAAAGCTTTATTTTTGAAAAAAGCTGCAATGAGGGACCAAAGCCAGTCCCAGAGAAAAGCTATAGAAACAACCAAGCAAAGTACTATAGGTATGGATCCGTGTAAGGCTTTTGGACCTCGCAAGTCATTATGGATTGCTTTGGATGTTCTGCATGGTACTATAGGACTTAAGGTTTGCACTTCTGGATTTTGGACTTGTTTTGGTCTCAATGATGAATACCTTTTATAATAGTAATATTTATCTTGTACCTTGAAATGTTGGAACTGTTTAACTTTTAATTTGTACAGGGGCTAAAGCTAAGTTTGCCTTAGACCTTGGAGGCCTGGAACTTGAACTTTTCAGTTCAAAACTGTTAGGATTTTGGCAGCTCTTAGAGATGGACTAAAATGCCTTTTGCATAATAAAGGTGTGTGCATGGGTCTTTGGAGGTTACTAAGTGGCAAAATCTCATGGTTTTAATGTAATATCATGTTCAAGTTGAAAATGTTAATAAGTGCGTCTATGTACCTAGAAACTGATTCAAGGAAATGTCTGGTTGCCAAGTTGTCAGGGGGTTGATTGTACTGGTTGATACAGTGTGTCAACTTGAGAAGTTTAGTAGTTTAATTAAGTGACTCAGCAGAGAACCAGGATTTTTAGTTTGTAAACATCCTCTTGGATGTTGTGCATGTTCTACACCCCCACCCCAGAGTAGCTTGTTTATAAGGACGGGAGAGAGGCTGGCTAGGGTCCCCAGCTGTTGTCTTTCCCTTTACTGTTCACTGTTTTCTGCCACCATGAACTTCTGCCCTCTGTCTTGTGCCACTCTGCCTGGGAGCCAGCAGAGTATAAACTGAAACCTCCACAGTCTGTGAGATATATAAACCTTGTCTTCCTTAATTTTCACTGTTGAGTAATTTGTCCCAGCAACAAGTAAAAAGTAACTGAGACAATATGCAATGTATGCTTGGCATGGAAGGCTGAGCTATGTGTTATAGTCTTCCCTATCTGCTCTTGAGCTTGTCTTTTCTGAAATTGTAAATAGGCTACTTTATTTTTGTGAGCCTATGGTCATTTACTCTATTTCAGCACTTCATTATACCCAAAGCCAGAGTTTTCTGAAAATCTTCTGTGTGTGTGTTGTAACTGTTTAAGTAGAAAAGAACAACCCAAGCCCTGGTTTTCCACAAATATGTACTTGATATGTTATTAAAAAAAAAAAAACAGTAGTGTTCTTAGACGAAGCAGTGGCTTCCCAAAAGTCCCTGTCTACTTGGGCCTAGGTTAGCTCCAGGGTTACCACTCGTCAGTGCCTCACTGGTCAGGCACTAAGGGAGTCTGCATAGCTGCAGTCTATTATCATGGATTGACCAACCCTGGGCTCCCACTTCACACCTGTGGTCAATTCTGTCAACCTTAGTCATCCTCTGAGTTCACAGATCACCCAGATGGAAAAGCACTGGGTGGGATCAAGGTCCAACTTCCTATGGGCTTCCTACTGCTGAGGCAGACACACACCCCAAGGACACTGCAATGAGCTAAGGGTGATGCTAGATTTGGATGTTATGGATTATATCTAGATGTGTCTACAAAGCCTCAGGTGTGGATAAATGCAGTTTTTGAGACCTGGATCATGGATGTGATAAGTGAATTAGGCCCCTGATATGTTTGTAGCTAGCTGTGATATTGGGAGGTGAGAGTCACAACATCTGTAGCAGTGGCTTCAAAAAATTATATATACACATTCTCTCTCCCCACCCATTAAGTAAGAGGGATCTTTCTCCAAGACAGGCGATTCAAGTAGGAGATACCAGCAACTCTTTCCTTCCTTCATAAACATGTTCTACAATTTGCTTTACTATAAGCAGACAGCATGGCCTCTCATGTGATTTCCTTAGGTTTTGTGCAGGCGATCCTACGCATGAGGAGCTATTCACTTTGGTGTGCTCATAAGGAAATGAGAATAGATGTTCAACCACAGGTTTTCTCTACCTTGAGCACTTTTTCATATATATCCTAGGTATTTTTGTTTCTTCTTGGGGGAAATGTGGTAGGTCTACCATCTATACTTAATTCAGACTTTTTACTGAGTTGTTTTGAATGCTTTATGTATGCCAGATGTTAACCTCGTGTCTGATGTTTACTTTGCACATATTCTCTTCTATTCCTTAACCTGTCTTTTCACTATTGTTGGTATTCTAGAGTGAATTTCCAGAATTCAAACCAGCTCATATTACATAGAGAGTACCATGCTAAGACACATACAATGTCTCTCTAAAATTTTTAATGTTGTACATTCCGATGTGCTTATGAATAAAATTTAAATTTGTAATGATTCATCTGCTTTATTTAAGAAGTTAATGGCTTTAAATATTCTTGATGTGATAGACCAATCGCATGAATGACCCCATGTTGTATGTACTACTTCCCAATTTTGTTGTGTGACATTATAGTTACATTATTGATGGGGTTGAATGTATTTTCTTGCACACATTTAATATTTATTGAAAACAGGTAGCCTAGGGAGACTCACAAGGAGAAAAAACTTTCTCTCAGGTTTTCACAGAGAGCAAACTGGTCAAGCAATGGCTCTCACTCATCCACATGGCTGACACAGACAAAGGATCTACAGAGTGAGGTACAAGGTTACAAGATAACCACTGAGGGGACTTGACTGACCTCACCAGATACAAAAGTTATAGTTTTTATTATGTAGGTCTTGTTTTATCTCGGTCTTAACCATCCAGCAGAGAACTATGAAAAGGAGGTATATAAAAAGGCCATAATAATAAGCTGAACTATAAATGGCTCTAGTCAACAACTTCTTTGGATAACCCACTATTATTGTGGACTAGTTGACTGTGTTGGATTGGTTTGCTGAATTCAAGCACCTATAATAATTGAATGACAGTAGAATACCCATTTTTGACAGGACTAAACAAAAAAGAAGGGGAATACAAAGGAAGAACCATTCTGTGTTTGCATAAACAGTACAGTTAGGATCAATATGCAGTACTTTTGCATAATTCTATGAGAAGATATATTTACACTAATAGTGTTTGGACAGTCTGCTTCTTGTACTATAGATAACCACTAGGGAGATAACAATGTAAAAAGCATTAATTATTGAAACTGTACTATAATTCAGCTTTACAAAAGATAGGTATACAGCTACATTCTCTTAAATCATTGATTAGAAGCATCTGCTCTAATAGTGTTTGTAGACAGAATATCATGTATTGACCTTGTACAACAAAAAGCCACTACAAAATCAATGTGCAATGTATTAATCATTGAATCTGTCCTACTAATTTAATTTGAAACTGTCTCACTGCTATTTGTTCTTCAATAAAATAAAATTTTATAAAAGAAAAGAAAAGCAGTTATACTTCCAATTCATGGTAACAAATGGGAACAAAACATATAGATTACAAAAGTATTCATATATAAAATAGTGAGATATCTCCACACAAAATTTATAACACCTACATACAGAAAATTAGAGAATATTACAGAGAACGTAATAAATTCAAGGAACATTTTAAGGTGAAAAACTTGAAGATAGCAATTTCCTTACTCTTTATGTTCTTTTTATTGGAGTGCAATATAAATAGCAATATTTGCCCTTAGAGTCATTTTAAGTTTAAAAGGACTGTGATATGATGTACGTTGATGTTGTACAAATATAAATGTCACTCATAATCTTTTCATCTTCATTACCCATTGGGGCAGTACTTCTTTTTTATAAAGAGAAATAAAATAAAATAAAATAAAACACAGTTTCAAAACAGGCTAATAGGAGAGTAATAATAATCACTATACTACATATTAACTTTATAGTAGTTCCTCAGAGTAGAAGATGAAGACATGAAATATTATCCAAACAATGTCAGCATGAATTTCTCTTCAATGAAGAGAAAATATCTGTATAAATATCTTAATTATCCTTTGTATATATAATATATATTTTCTTTTCCCTTCCTTCCATATCTGACAGCATTATCATTCTTATTTTGAACAGTTCCACTTCACATCATCTATTGTACATTTTAGATGTTATTTACTCATTCAGCTTCTCAAACTAGTGAGATAATATGATGTTTATTCATGAGGATTTGATTTACTTCACTTAAGGAAATGGCCTTGAGTTTATCTTCTTTTATAACTGAGTAATACTCCATTGTGTAAAAATACCACATATTTTTTAGTCATTTCTCAGTTAATGGGCATTTGGATTGTTTCCACAATGAGGCTATTAGAATCTGTATTTTTAAAAATTTGGGTGCCCATATGTCTTTGGGATATGATATATCACAGTTCTTCTGTGGAAGATACTGGGTCAAATATGACCTCTAGTCCTAAGTTTTTGAGGAATCTCCACACTAATTTCCGCAGACAATATACCCGTTTGTGCTCCCACAAAGAGTGGAGAAGGGTTCCTTTATCACCACAGCTTTGGTGGCTTTACTGATGATAGCCAATATCTTTCTGGGGCAAGATAGAATCTCAATGTTTCCATTTGCATTCCTCAAATGACCAATAATGTTGAGCATTTTTAATGTATGTATTTGCCTCTTGTATTTCGCCTGGGATATCTGTGTTCATCTCAGATGCCTATTTTTTTGGATTGTGCCTTTGAATTTCAAGAAAGTGATTTCTTTTTCCAATTCTTTGTGTGTTCTACATAAAAATCCTTCGTCTGAGGCAAAATTGGCTATAATTTTTCCTGCTATGTGGCCAGTCTTTTTGTTGTTCTTGATTTCTTTGATGTGAAAAGGCTTTTTAATAAAGTAAAATGTCATTTGTTAGTCTCTTGTAGTACTTCCCCTAAAGTCTGGCTTTTGATGATGAAGCCTCTGCCTATACCTGTGAATTCAAGAATTCTACCCATAATCTTTTCCAGCAGATTAGAGTATCTGTTTTGATTCTTAAGTCTTTTGGGCTTGGAAGATAACTTGGCAGTCTGAGCACCTGCTTGCAAAGCACAGGACCTAGGTTGAATCCCCAGTACTATATGCTGTGCTGGCCCATGCTGAGCTGGTCACTGAAACTGGGCATGGTGGTGCACACATACAGTCATAGCACTGGGGAGGTTGAGGCAGAAAGATCACTGTGAATCTGAGCTGCATAATGAGACCTTGTACTGATTAAATAAATAAATAAATTCAGGTCTTTGATCCATTTCAATTTTAGTTTACTATATAGAAATGGACACAGGCCTAGTTTTACTCTTTGGCGTGCAATATTTCTAGTACTATTTATTAAAGAGACTATTTTTCTCCCAGTGAATGTATTTGACTTCTTTGTCAACCAAAAGGGCCTGAGTTCAATCCCAGGTTCTGCCAAAATAAATAAATAAATAACAATGAAAATAGAGAAAGTGGCTCATTCACAAAATCATTATGCAGATTTCCAATCAAAATATCCTTAGCATACCCCACAGAACTAGAGAAAACAATCCTAAAATTCATTTGGATCTAAAAGTGACCCAGAATTCTGGGCAAAGAAGACAAGTCAGGAGCCATCACAATTCTGACCACAAATTTACGGTGATAAAATTATACTACAAAGCTACTGTAATAAAATCAGTATGTCACTGTCAAAACTAGAACTGAGGACCAGTGGAACAACAGATACAACTCCAAACACACTTAGCTACCTTTTCTTTGACAAAGAAGTCAAATGCGTTCACTGGAAGAAAGATAGTCTCTTTAATAAATGGTCCTAGAAATATTCCATGGCAAAGAGTAAAACTAGGCCTGTGTGTATTTCTATATAGTAAACTAAACTTGAAATGGATCAAAGACCTGAATTTATTTATTTATTTATTTGGTACAGGGTCTCACCATGCAGCTCAGATTCGTAGTGATCTTTCTGTCTCAGCCTCCCCAGTGCTGTGACTGCAGGTGTGCACCACCATGCCCACAGCATGGGCCAGCACAGCATATAGTGCTTGGAATTCAACCTAGGTCCTTGTGCTTTGCAAGCAGATGCTCAGACTACCAAGCTATCTCCCCAGCCCAAAGACTTAAAAATCAAAACAGATACTCTAATCTGCTGGAAAAGATTATGGGTAGAATTCTTGAATTCACAGGTATAGGCAGAGGCTTCATCATCAAAAGCCAGACTTTAGGGGAAGTACTACAAAAGACTAACAAATGGTATTTTACTTTATTAAAAAGCCTTTTCACATCAAAGAAATCAAGCACAGTAAAAAGACTGGCCACAATAGCAGGAAAAACTATAGCCAATTTTGCCTCAGACCAAGGATTTTTATGTAGAATGCACAAAGAATTGGAAAAAGAAATCACTTTCATGAAATTCAAAGGCACAACCCAAAAAATAGGTATCTGAGATGAACACAGACATCCCAGATGAAATACAAGAGGCAAATACGTACATTAAAAATGCTCCACATCGTTGGTCATTTGAGGAATGCAAATGGAAACACTGAGATTCCATCCTGACCCAGAAAGAATGGCTGTCATCAATAAAGCCACCAAAGCTGTGGTGATAAAGGAACCCTTCTCCACTCTTTGTGGGAACACAGACGGGTATATTGTCTGTGGAAATTAGTGCAGAGATTCCTCAAAAAATTAGGACTAGAGGTCCTATTTGGCCCCTGTATTTTCATTCTTTTAGTACATGAGGAAGAGATACCTTTCCATTCTCTGTTATGCTTTTCAACCTCCTTTATCAGAGTACTGTAATTTTCAGTGTATATATAATCTACTTGTTTTGTTAGAATGATTCTTAATTATGTCATTATATTTGGTGCTATTGTGAAGGTTATTATTTCCCTAATGTTTTTTTCTGTGTCTGTTTGTTGCTTCTATACAGGGGTGGTATTGATTTTTTAGTACTGATTTTGTGCATTAGTGAATTTGGTTATTAAATCCACAAGTTTTTCGGTGGCATTTTTGTGGTCTTCTATGTAAAGAACGATGTCATCTGCAAATAATGATAATTTAACTTCTTCATTTGCTATCCTTATTCCTTTGATTTCTTTTTCTTCTCTAACAGCTCTAGCTAACGTTTATAGAAGTATATTGAGTATGAGTGGTGATAGTGAACATCCTTGTCTTGTTCCTGATTTTAGAGTAAAAGATTTCACTTTCAGTATTTAGCAAGCTGTTAGCCATTGGTTTGTCATAAGACAGCTTTTATCTGATTACAGTAAAGACCATATATTCCAATTTTCTGTAGGGTTTTTATCATGAATAAGTGTTAGAGTCAAATGTTTTCTTCTGCATGTATTAAGATGATCCTGTAATTTTTACCTTTGGCTCTATTAATATGATGTATTACATTTATTGATTTGTGTATGTTGAAACACACTGTAACCCACGAATTTTGCTTGGTCATGGCACATAATGTTCTGGATGATCTGCTGCACTTTGTGTGTCAGGATCTTACTGAGAATTCTTGCATCTGTGTTCACAAGGGATATTGACCTGGAGTTGTTTGTTTGTGGGTTCTATCTATTTATTTTTGTTTTGCTAGGGTTCTTCTCTGATTTTGGAATCAGGGTAATATTTGCTGCCAGGAATGATTTTGAAAGTATTGTTTCCTTTTCAGTTTCCTTTAGGAGTTTTAGCAGCATTAGAAGCACTAGTTTTTCTCTGAATTTCTTGGAAAATTCAACAGCGAATCCATCAGATCTTTTTTTTTTTATTTGATGGTAAGTTTTTAGCTACATTTTCAATTTTACTGGATGATAATAGGTTATTTAGAATTCGTATGTTTTCTTGAGTCAATTTCACTTGTGTCTAGGTATCTGATTAATTCTTCAGTGTTTTTCATCTTATTAGAATACAGGTTTTCCTAGTAGATGTTGATGGTCTTATGGATTTCTATACAAGCCACTGTAACTTTCCCTTTTCATTCCTATCGCTTAGATTTGTGGTTTTTCATCCCTTTTCTGATGAGGTTGGCTAATGGGTTGGAAATCTTTATTTATTTTTTCAGAGAATTAACTTTTTTATTCATTGGTTCTCTGTACTTTTTTCTTAGTCTACATTGCATTAATTTCTGCTCTTATCCCTACCAATTCCTCCCTTATATGAGCACTGGCTGTGATTTATTTTTCTTTTTCTAAGAATTTGAGGTTCAACACTAGGTTATTTGATCTCATTCTGTTTTCCTAATGTCAGTATTCACTGGTGTAAATTTCCTTCATAGGACTGCTTTCACAGTGTACCATAAGTTTCAGTATGTTGTGTTGGTATGCGATTAAATGTATATACTGTTTAATTTCATCTTTAATTTCCTCTGTGACTATTCATCGTTCAGAATGGTATTTCTTACTTTCCATGTGTTTGTGTACCATTTGTGCTGTTTTCTCATTGATTTCCAATTTCATTGTATTAGGGTCAGATAGTAAGCATGGGAGGATTTAAGTTCCCCTATATTTACTTCAGAATGTTTTGTGGACAAATATGTTATCTATTTTGGAGAATGTCATAGGTGCAGCTGAAGAACATGTAGTGTGATGTTCTGGGGTAAAACACTTTGTAGACATCTACCAACTGCATTTGTTCACAAGTTTGGTTTAATTCTGCTATTTCTTTGAATTTTGTCTAGTTGATCTATTTATCTATCAGAATGGAGTATTCCCCACCATAACTGTGTTAGTGCTTATTTGTTTTATCATGTCTGTTACTATTTGTTCTATATAGTCTGGAGCAATGATATTTGGTGTATGTATTCTTATAATTGTCACTTTTGAGAAATTTCTCTTAACGATATACTTCATCTCTCTCTTTTTTTTTTCTTTGTATTTAGGACAGGGACTACGGGGCCTACATAGTCTCACTACATAGATCAGACTCATAGTGATCTTCCTGTTTACCGCCTCCCAAGTGCTGGGATTACAGGCACACCATCTCAGCATGCCCCAGAGGTGGGGCCAGCATGGAAGTCCCAGGGATTAAACTCCCAGCCCCTGCATCTGCCTAACCAGGTGCTTTAATCCACTGAGCTATTTGGCCAGCCCTTTTTCATCTCTTTTGATCAGTTTAGGCTTAAATTTCACATTGTCTGCAAACAGAACAGCTACACTTTTACCTGAGCTGCTGTGGCATGGAGAGTTTACCGCTCTTTTACTTATACTCCACAATTTTGGGGGGACACTATATATGTTTCATGAATGCAGCAAATTGTTGTATCCCGCTCCTTGATCCAATCTGGTATTCTGTTTCTTTTGATTGGTGACTTTAGAGCATTCACATTAATAGTTATAACTGCTATGTATTGGCTTATCTTTTGGGTATTTTTTCCTTATTGCTGGTTTCCCATCATTCTCCTTCGTTTACTTTCCTGCCTTACCTAGTGGCTCCTTTCTATTGCGGTTCCTGTGTTTGTGGCTTTTGTTATCCCTTTCTAATATAATCTGCAGATAATTCTGGAAAGCTGATTGCATAGTCATAAATTTCTTCATTTATTCTTTGGCATGAAAGTATTTCACACTCTTTAATCTGAGGTTTGTGTTGAGAAGTTTATTTTGATTCTGACAGGCTTTCCTTCTAGGTGATTTATTTCTTCTCTCTAACTAATTTTAATATTTTTTTCTTTTGTTCAATTTCTGAAATCCTGATTATTGTGTATATTTATTTTGGTCATGGATATGTAGAGTTCTACATGCTTCATTTATTTATCGATCATATTTTTACCCCTGATTGTGAAATTCTCTGCCATTACTACCTTGAAAAGCTTTTCAATGGCTTTTGCATTGTTTTCCACTTTCTCACTCCAATCAATCTTACATTGGTCTTCTTTGATTCATCTTGTAGCTGTTGAATTGAATTTTCATGATGCCTTGCTATTCTGTCCTGGAAAAAAAGAAAAATGACAGAAGAATGAGCTTGTAATAGTACTTGTACTTGCTTATTATCCTATGAAAATATCATAGAAAAAATACACTCAGGCTTACTTTTTAAAGGAGAGAATAAGATAAACAGAGTCAGATGGTTCAAGTTATCCCAGATGAAGCCATTAGGATAAGAAGTAGGATGGTAACACAAAATCAGAAGACAGAGCCACTAAGCTAGCACCCTTGACTGTAGCTGACATCAATCAAGCATAGCCAAGTCAGCCATGTTCAGTTCAAACACCGTAAACTAAAAGCCAAATAAACGATTATTTTGTTTGAATGCATTGTTATAAAATTTGGATAAATGATGTATAATATATGGGGGGAATCCAGAGCAATGATTTATTTATGATTGATTGATTGATTTTGGTGGTACTATGAATCAAACTCAGGACTTTGTGCTTGCCAGGCAAGCACTTATTCAAATGAGTTATCTCCCTAGCCCCCTATTTACTTACTTATTTATGTATTTATTTATTTTACCAGGAAATGGAATCCAAACCTTGTGCTTGTCAGGTAGAAACTGTGTCACTGAACTATATCCCTGTTCCCACAGCAATATTTATAGCAGCAGAATTCATATGTAAATATCGGAATCAGCCTATATATACATTGGCAGATAAATTACTAAAGAAAATGTTGTATCTGTACATAATTGGATACTACTTGGCTATAAAAAAGATAAATTTGAGACATTTGTAGAAAAATACATAGACATTAAAAACATAATGTTAAGTGAAGTAAACCAGACACAGAACTTTACATACCATATGATTTCTCTCATTTGAGCAATCCAAAGTGCAAATGAAGGGAAAAATAAAAGACTGATCATAGAAAACAGGGAGATAGATCACATGCAAATAAGATAAAATCCAAGAGACAGTAATTAGAGGGTAAGGAGAAGGATAAAGATCATAAAAAGATGAGATATGTCATATGCATGTACCAACTATCTATAATGAATGTAATCATTATTGCAAACAGGAACTAATGATGAAATTTCAAAAGGAGAGCTACACAAATTTCTTCACCAAATGAAGAGAAGGGCAAGGGAAAGGGGAATAAAAATAATAAAGATATATTAACTACTTAGACCTAATTCCTAAGATGAATGTAAATATCATATACAGTATATATGTATTAAAAATAAATAAGAGTAAAATATTATGTGAAAATAAACCAGAGCCACATGTGTAAATATCATATTGTGTCTTTAGTACAAGAAATCAAAAGAAGGAATACAAATTGAAAGGTATAACACAGTTAAATGGAAAGCCAGAACTTAAGGTTTAAACAAGGAAGAGAATGGAGAAAAGTTAAGAAATATGGCAGGGGTAAAACTATACATTTATTTGAACGAGATGATTAAGGCAATGGTCCTAAGATTTCCATCAGGTTTTTGAAAATAGAAATTAATGGATAGAATTTTTAACCTGACTAACTTTATATGCTGATACCTGTGAACTAAGCAACTACACTGAGAATAGCAACGTATAACGCTAAAACCGTGCTTAAAATATTGAAATACCTGTCATTTGGTCTTCTAAATGCATGATGCTTCTAATGTCATACCAATTATTGCTACACACTCTTTAAAGTATTTTTTCATTTTTATTTATTTATTTATTTATTTTTGCAGAACCAGGGATTGAACTCAAGCCCTTGAGCTTGCCAGGGAAGCTCTTATTCCACAGAGCCATTTTCCTGGCCCTAAAGTATTTTTTTAAAAAGGTAATAAAATAAAACTAGAAACAAGAAAAAATATCATAGGATTATCCTCCTACAATGTTGTATATGGTTTGATTTCCAAATTTCTATGTAAAATGTGTAATCGTTATTTTTTTTTAATTCTATAGGGATTTACATTTTAGAACATCCATGGTTGCTGGAAAATAGCAGTTCCATGTTATGGCTAAGGCATTCAATATTCAGACAAATCGTGATGTTAAGCTCAGCTGCCTCCATTATAGGGTAATGATATCATAAAGCTTCTCTTCTGGGTGTTTAACAACTAAAGTTTGCAGACCAAAAATTAGAGAAATAGAGGGGCTACAAGGATAGCCAATATTTTGCCCCTAGCACTTCAAGGTCAGTGAGGACTCAGAACATAAGAAAACCTATGCTGTAACATCCTATAACTCAGGGGTGCCCCAAATTTCCCAATCAAGGAGATTATGGGGCCACAAAGGAGTGTGATCAACAACGTATAGTATGCCTAAGGAAAGTCACCTAGAGCGAAAAATTTATCTCAGGCTTTCATGGAGAGCACACTGGTCAAGCAATGGCCGTGACTCATCCATATGGCTGACACTGACCAAAAAAACCTACAAGATGCTGTACATGATTACAGCCTAAATCCTGAGAGGATTTGACTGACCTTGTCAGATACAGAAGTTAAATTTTTAATTATATAGGTCTTATTTTAACTTGGTCCAAACCATCCAGCAAAAAAGTGTAACCATGAGGCATAAAAAGTAAAGCTATATTAATGTGCTGAGCTGTAAAAGGCTCAAGTCAACAACTTTGGACATTTTCCAGTTCTGCTGATAACTCACTACTATTATGGACTATTGGACTATATTGGGTTGTTTTGCTTAGTTCAAATATGTACAATCTTTAGAATGGTTTCAAGTAGGAAAAGGTCCTTTAACGACTTCTCCAAATTCAGCTTCTCTAGCTGCAGTAGAACACCCATCTCTGAAGAAACAAAATGAAAAAGGGGATATGTTAGGAGCCACATAGCTAGGAAATCGATCAAATATATGTAGGTGGGACTTGGCCCGGTGTCTAAAGCAAACAAGCTACTTCACTCGGGAGATGAACATCCTGTCTAGTTAAGGTTAGCTATCAGCTAATAGGCAACCTAGTGTCATGTGTTACTGACTTCACAAAAGTATAAGTAAAGGACAGTTTTGTTGTGAAAATTATGAGATTTATAATAGATATACAGCTACTTTCTCTTAGTTCACTGAGAATAAAATTTTGTATTAATTTTTTTTCTTTTTTTCTTTTCCTTTTTTTTATTTTATTGAACTACAAATGTCAATCAGACAGTTTCAAGACACCTTAACAATACAGATTCGATAAATTAATACATTGCAAACTGTTTTCATAATGTTTTGGTATTGTACAAGGTGCATACATGATATTATATTTACTGATATTATTTTAGCAGATATCTATCAGTGAATTAAGAGTGTAGCTGCTTACTTATCTTATTTTTTATACCTGAATTATATCAAAAATTCAAGAATTATTTTCCTAGTGGTTGACCATAGTACTAGAAGCCGACATAATATCCTGTCCAACCACCATTAGTGCAGATCTTGCCTCTCATAGGATTATGTAGAAGCACAGCGTTATCTATCCCAACTGTACTGTCTATACACACACATCATGATTTTTTCTTTCTACACCCCTTCCTTTGTCTACATCTGTCAAAGGTGGGCACTCCATTGACATTCAACTAACTTAGGTGCTTGAACTCGACAACACAATCCAACACAGTCCAGCATTCTACAACAATAGTGAGTCATTCAAAGAAATTGTCGACCATAGCCATTTACAGCTTAGCTTAATATTATGGCCCCGCGATGTATACTTCATTTTTATACTTTTCTGCTGGATGGTTAAGACCTAGATAGATCAAGACTTATATACCAACACATGAACTTTATATTTCCTATGTGGTCAGTGAAGTCCTCTCAGGGTTTATCTTGTAGTCCTGTACATTATTCTGTAGATCCTTTGTCTGTGTCATCCATGTGGATGAGTCACGGCCAATGCTTGTCCAGTTTGCTATTGTTTAGAGAAGATATCATGCCTGCATCTTGTTCTCTGAATAACTACTAGGAAGACAACAATATGTAACATATTCATTATTGTAATTCTCCTACTAACATGTTTTGAAACTATTTTGTTGCTATTTTATTTTTTTTCTCCTTGGAATGAATAAAAATTTAAAAATAAAACAATAATAATTTTAAAATTATTGTGTTGTGGACTATAAAACAAAAAATTTATATGAAACCTATTAGATAATAAATCAAAATATAAGCATCATATTCAAAATAAACCAAAAAGAAAATACATTTGGCCAGTATCAGTGGGTTACTGTGCATGTGGAAAGGAGAAAGATAACTAAAATAAATAGAAACAATCTTAATTGTATTTTTGGGAGAAAGCATATATTCCTCTCTACACTTAGTAGGTCAAATCTTAGACAGTCTGTTTCCCTCATACCTCTGTTTTCATAAATTCACTGCATGTGGAAACAAAGAATCAAGAACACTGATTTGGACTCAAGGAAGATGTAAAGCTTCACAAATTTGGGGATTATGGTGTCTTGAACAGACAGTGAAATTCTTATTGGCTCCTCAGCCCCCTTTGGATCTATATCTCTCTTCTGGGAACCACAGTCAAACTACAGGCCCATGTCCTTCTTAGACCTATTCTACTAGAAGCCTGTTCATTTCTGACCTAATCCTCCTCAAAGTTGAAGTTAGACATCTTGCTCAAGAATTGTAACTTCTACTGATTTCATCTTTTCATGCTTCTTGAAAATACAACTTTGCAAAACAGAAAGACAAAACAATACTTAGATAATGTTCGTTATTAAAGAAGAGAGTGTTTCATTGTGAAAAGCTGAAATCCAAGAACTTTAAAGAAGTGCTACATAAATATGATCACTTCTTTGTTTCTGACTATGCTTTGAACAGTATTCTTATAGTTACCCTTATCATTGTCATTTCTATTATTAATAAAATGAGCCACTTGATGTATTTCAAATAAAGCCAAGTAGAGCCGGGCATGGTGGCGCATGCCTGTAATCCCAGCACTCGGAAGGCTGAGGCAGGAGGATTGTTATGAGTTCAAGACCAGCCTGAGCTACAAAGTGAGCTTAAGGTCAGCCTGAACTACATAGTGAGACCCTGTCTCAAAAAGACAAAAAAAAAAAAAAAAAAAATGCCAAGTAAAGTTATGAAGTGCATAGCTAACTGATGGCTAACTTGTTTACCCAGCCAAATTTAACTAACATAGTGCTGGGTATGAAAGACCCCTGTACAGATTGTTGCCATCAGGATAAGGGGCAGAACTGGAGTGGTTGCTGGATAATTTGTTTGGAGAAACTATTAGAGCTGTTGGAAGCTGCTGGGCTATTCTGCTGAAAGACTTTGTCATGCTGGCTTTGCTGATGAATTTGGCTGTTCTTTCTAGAGGAGCTCAGTACTTCATTGTCGCTGAGAATAGCTATCAATATTTGAGGGGTTGAAGGGCTCTGATCCTTATTGTGAGCATCCTTTCCTGGCTCCAGAGAGGAAGATAGTGCACTGCTCAACCTCATGGAAAAGCTTTCAAATTAGCTTTCCTGATGGACACTCAGTTTTCCTCATCACTGGAAGAGCTCAGGATCTCACTGTTGCTGAGGACGGCTGTGGTACTTTTGGGAGGGAACTCAGGTGCTTAATTTGAGCACTGCTTACTAGCTCCAGTTCAGAGCCCTCGCTGGCTGCACAGATCCTTCACTGCACTGGCACAGACTCCCTAGCTTCCATTACCGACCTGTGGGCCTTCCGTGCACAGATCCATGAAGCTGACCTGTGTAATATATTGTCATGAGCTCTAGGCCTCCAACTGAACTTCTAAGAGACATTGTTATGGGATCTAGCTTTTCAGATGGACTCCTGAAGGATGCTAACATCCAGGTCTCAACTGGATTCTTTGACCCTTAGTGTATGGATAGATTTCCTGCACTCTTGTATATGATTTTTTGTCTGATTTATAAAATAATCTCATAAATTATGTCATGTATTGTATTGTTTCCCTTCAAAACCACAGCAAGTTCGTACTAATTTTTGTGCTGTGACCAACTTGAAATGACTTTTTCTTGTGCTGAGGGAGGCACACTCACATCTTCAGGCAAAATGCATTGATCAATGTACCATTAAAAATAATAACTCCCATAGAAAATTAGTATTTATGGAAAATTATATTCTTTTACAATTTAGTCTAACATTATTTTCATAAGCACACATTCTTTCTCAGCAATGTTGAACCATAAAAAATCAAAAGGATTTTATTCTATGCATTTAACAGTGGCAGGCATGTCAAGGGAATACTTGGTTTCATAAATAAAAACTGAGATCTGATCCAAAATTCTCTGGACAAATATCATCTCCAAGATAAACTTTCAGCTGTAACATCTTAATAAAAATATACCAACAATATTCTTTTCTATGTAAGAATAAATTTTGTATAGCAGGCATAATTTGTCACAGCTAAGTCTTGGAAACAACTCAAGTGCCCATCAACTGAAGAATGGATTAAAAAAATATGGCATTTTTACACAATGGGGCATTCATTATTCAGCTATAAAAAAAGATACATTTGAGACTTTTGTAGATAAATGGATGCAATTAGAGACTATTACTAAGTGAAATAAATCAGATACACATGTGCAAACATCATATTGTCTTGCTATTGTGAGAACCTGAAAGAGTAATGAAAATCTAAAAGGTACAATAGATATTGTGAAAGGGAAAGACTTTATTCAAAGTTCAAAGGGAAGGAAAACCTGGGATGATGAAAAGGACAAAAAAAAGAAGCAAAACAGATACATTTATTTATATATGCAAAATTGTTTGGGTAATGTTATGGATAATTTCTACTGTTTTTTTGAAAGGAGCGATTAATGTTTCAATTTTTCTTTTTATTCTTATCATTATTTATTGAATTTCTTACAACTTTTTTGTTATTCTTTTGTTTTTTTTGTTTAAACCAACCTTGCACATTTATATGTGGCAAACTGAAAACTAATTTCAAGATAACATCTTGCAATATAGCAATCATTGTTAAATTCCTACTATTTAGTTTAGTACAATTTTGCATTATTTCTAATACTGTTTTTCTCTATCATTATTTTGCATTCTTTACAGAAAATTTAAAAATAATAAAAAATAAGAACTGAAAAGCTCACCTTCGGCCAAGAGCTAACTACTCAGGTGCCACATGCTACACTGGGCCTCCTGGACAACTACAGGTCATTCAGTCCTACCACATACCTGGTCACCAAGCAGGGCCTGGCAGACCATGACTGCCCTGCACTGACTGTTTTCAAACTGATCAGACTTTAAAATGAACCCCCCTAACAGGTGCTGAGTATACTCTGTATATGAAGGGAAGTAGCTCTGTTATAAAGGGAGTCCAAAGAACTAAATAGGCTGTGGTCACCTTAGACAAAGTTATTTTGGCCAAAGCTCCCCTGCTGCTGATTCATGATGCTTCTTGGAAACCTGCCACCAATGTCACCAAACTTGCATTCAAAATAATGTGATCTAGAGGCCTAAGCCCCCTCCAGGATTCTAACTGAAAAATGAACCCTAGCCTGAAAGTCTTGGCCCAGTACCCCGAAAAGATTGATCTTCATCAGAGCCACACACAGACTTATGTCCCCATCATATGTTCTCCAAGCTAAAGCCACATCAATGGCACCTGTATCCCTGATGCTAGCACAGGCTTCAACATCTCTGTCACCAGCTCTGATCTTCACCCGTCATGACAGATATTTGTTGGTGATTCTATGCACCTAATCAGGGTAGTCCAAGGCATTCTCTACCCAAGGTGGGAGAACAACAAAAGGGTTCTGCTGTAAAAAAAAAAAAAATCATCCTTGGATATGGCCTATCCTTGACCACTGGCAGAGACAATGGGCCTGCCTTTGTAGCAGAGTAACTCAAAAACCAGGTTAAATAAAAACTACATAGCGCATGCAGGCCACATATCTCTAGAAAAGAAAAGAAAAAAAAAAAAAAAACAGCTGGTAATGAGCTCTGTAAAAGTTCAGCTCAAAGTTAATTTATACTTGTAGATATTTATGCACACACATATAATCCAGGTGCATAGTAACAGCTCTTAAAGTTTCAGAAGTTCAGACTTGGACCCGTGATTGCAGAGTTCTACTGAATTTCTGGAGAATTTGCCTGGATGAGCCTCCTCTGAAGCTCAACCTGAACAGACCACATGCTCAAAGCCCTGCACTGGTCACTCTGGGCACTGACCGGTGATTCCTAGTCAGCGCCCAACTGCTGTTAGATAAATCTACCTTCAAATCCTTGGTGGTGTTTTGTAGTTTCTGCTTACTGTTGCACTTGCACAGGACAAGTCAGAAGTACTTTCCTATTCCACTACTGGTGTGCAAAAGCTTCAAAACCTTACTTGTGCTCACCAGTAATAATAAGGTAGCAAAACGCCCTGTGACTATAAGTACTGAAGTGTATATATAACTACATCAAAAGCCTTCTTGTACTATATTTTGATAATTTTACTTAGATCTATTACTTTTTCTTTACTCTTAGAGTTTTTAATGCTTTTAATAACATTCAGAAATATATATATATATGGATATATATATATATATTTTTTAATCAGGTTTCAATGATATCATATATATATATATCTATATATATATATATATATATATATATATATATATATATATATATACATATATATTCACTTTAAGTATAATCATGAACAAAAAACTTCTTGCTGATTTTTTAATGTATTTGGTACAAGATCCACAGGGTGTTCAGTGTCTCACTACATAGATTGGACTCATAACCATCCTCCTGTCTCAGCTTCCCAAGCCCAGGGATACAGGTGTGCGCCAACACACTCTGTTTCAGTCACCATCTTGGTGTGCCCCGTGGGCAGGTCAGCACAGGATACGGGGGATGGAACCTGGCCACTGCGTTCCACCCAAGTAGGTGCTTTAGTCCACTAAGCCATCTGGCCGGCCCCTGCTGATATTCTTAATGGATGCAAAAAGTATCACTTCCTTTAAAAGAATGAAAACTGATGACTCACTGACTGAAAATTGTGTAGGCAGCCCCCCAAAAAGCTAAATAGGCCAGAGCTCAGGCAGCTCTGTTTCTCTTCCGAACTAAACATCCCTGTTCTGCTCTGTGATGAAGTTACCCAGAATCTCCCAGGACAGCAAGTAATTTTCCTTCTTTTTCATACATTCTCAAATATTGTGGTTTATTTTTAACCGATATAACAAGGCCTCTGCAAAAAAATCTAGGAAATTAATAAATATGTTAATACTCAATACCTGTTGGAAAATGGCTCATACTTAAATAGTAGTTTATGAGAACAGTAAGTCAACTAGTTCCAAAAGATTCTGGAATGTAAAATAAAGAAGACAACGTCTATAATAAGGAGACCATAAGCCATAATATCTATTCATTTGTGCTCTTGGTAAAGCTTGCCTCTCAGAAGGGCCAGCAAGATAGATCAGTAGTCTAAACACCTACTTAGACAAGTACAGGGATAGGGGTTCAATCCCAGGAACCACGTGCTGCACCAGTCCTACCCCTGGGCACACTGAGCTGGTCACCGAGACTAGAGATGGTGGCACATGCCTGCAATCCCAGCACTGGAAAGGCTGAAAACAGGAGGCTCACTATGAGTCTGAACTGTGTAGTGAAATCCTGTACCAAATACATCACGAAAAAGAAAATTGCCCCTCAGAGATGCTGTGGCGTTCGTTCTACATGCCCTCCCATATCACGTGGTCAGAGGGGACAGATTTGCTTCTTTGAGCCCTTTTAGGGCATTAATGTCCTTTTAGGGCAGCACCTACTTGGTAGGCAAGTACTAATGCCCTTTTTAGGGCATTAATCTTACTCAGAAGAGAGGAATCCTAATAAGTTAATCACCTCCCCAAGGGTCCTGCATCTTAATATCACCACCTTTGGGTATTACACCCCATTATACAAATTTGAGGGAACGCACATATTTGAGCCATAACACGTGGGAAAACTAAATTCTATTCCTTCGTTGAATTTAAAAGTAATTTAACTGAAAACCAATGCTTTCTTTATTATACTTATGACCACACTCTCTTAAAGTAGATTTGGACAAGCATTCCAGTGTCCTGGCACTTTTCAGCTCACAATATATCTAGTTCTCAGTCTAATTATCTGGTCCCTTTCATGCTCTGCTTCATAGATTCAGATATTTGAAAAAAACCTCTGCTCATTTCTGGTGAGCATAGCAGCGCATGATATGAACTATCGCAATATAGCAAATGCTCAGCTCACTAGCCACGTGCACGCTTCTAAATCCTAGGGAGTTGACTGGACAAAGTTTGAGATTGAAATCAGTTAGGATAAAGAAAGTTATATTTATGTCTCTCTAAAAGACTCCAGGGAAATGTACTGATGGAGGATCATGCTGGCATGCAGGTGGGTCCAGATTCTTTTGCAGTTTATCCACCTCACTTGTCTTGGATCAAAGCAGGAACCCAGGGAACCCACCTCCATTTCTCAGCCTGTTAGCACATTTCATGGAGGTGGGTAGAGATGATTGAACAGTTAAAATGTGTACAATCCTAATTATGTGGCATGCTGAAATAAGGTCAAAAAGGACAGAAATTCTGAGAAGCAAACAGCTGCAGAAAGTTTTTAAAAAGAAGTACTTGGCATCATTGATTTGAAATCTCTTCCCTACTAATTTAGCATAACTGGAATATTAATGTTTAGTATATTTTACAGAGCAAAATAGGCTGACTGTGTGTGTGTGTGTGTGTGTGTGTGTGTGTGTGTGTGTGTGTGTGTGTGTGTGTGGAACTGGGGATTGAACTCAGACCTTTGCACTTGCCAGGCAAGTGCTTATTCTACTGAACTATCTCCCAAGCCCCAGCTGACTGTTTCTGTTAAGGTATAGATGGTAATTGTTCTGTAATTGAAAAGGGTTAAAGGTGAGAAAAGAGCACCCTTGACATGGAAGGGTGCAAACATAATTAGTGCACTCTGCAACCAATAACTTTAGTGTCCTTTGCATGGGAACATGTCCCTAGTTAGGCTTTGTCCAAGGTTCTTTTGTCCACAAGCCACCTCACTGTTATCTTTCAAACAGAACACAGGTGAAAGAGAATATGTGTTGGGTAAATTGAAGCACATCAGTGGGTAAACACCAGTGTGAACAGAAACACCTTTGACAACTAAGAGTTAACAGGGCCGACTTGTCTGAGGACAAAAGCATTCATTTCTCTTGGCTCCTTCTCAGGGTTTTGTTTTTAGCCTTCCCTGATACCATTTATCTGCCAAGATATATTTACCTAAAAGCTTTTGTGCTATTCAAATGAGATTACACTTCAAACTACTTGCAAGGTCAGAGGAAAATACCACAGATTTTGGCATGATCTCTGCCATTTGTCCAATTAACTCACTGGTGATCTGAAAGTAAGTGTGCTATTAGGGAGATGGAAGGGCTCTGAGAATCCACGAGGCAAGGTTGTGAGAGAGTGTGAGAGAGTGCGTGTACCACCTGAGGCTGCAGGGTTACGTAACTCAACGGAAATTTTTAGGACTTGCTAAATCCCTATGACTCTTACCTGCAGGGTGGCAGAATATCCTGTGAATGCAAGAACGGCCTTGGGGTTGAGAAGAAATGGGCCTAAATTTTGCTTCTGGGTTGTTTATTGCTATACTCAACTTCGCAGGCATTTTAAGTATTTTTGTGTTTTCAGCTATTTGGGGGTTATGCTATAGGAAGGCAGTGTTTTCCTGCATGTGGTTTAGACTCCACCTAAATCAGAAGTACCTGGGAAAACAGAGTTTTGTGCCCTATCCTTGACTGACTCTGACACTTGTTCCCTAAATGGTGAGAACTGATACTTGGCATTCAGTGGGCCGCATTCTAAGCTAGAACTGTAAGCACTTACTGTGCCATTAAGATGAGCAGCTGATTAAGTCTACAGAAAATAAGTGGCAATTTAGGGGTAGTTCGTGGATTATCATGTGCTCGCTCCATTTTCTTTAACTAGAAGAGAAACAAGGTGGCAAGTACAAGTATATTAAGGTATAAATCTATCCATTTGTATAACTTACTGTTTCTTGTGTTAGTACAATACACTGCACAAACTGCAAGAAATTTATGTAGAAATCATGTTAAATGTTTTAAATATTAAATTCATTCCAAAACATTATTTATTTGACTGTTTAAAACAGCAGATACTGTTATTTCATATGTAGGTGAATTAAAAATCAAGTGATCATTGGTTTGTTAACTTTTCTAAGTTTATATTTCTTTATTTCTGGTCCCTAATATTTTGCCGCTCTTCGCAGAGTGTTGCCAAATTAGTACAATAAATGTTCTTATAATTTTAGAATACCTTAAAGGATTTTTCCCTTAAAACATAAGACATATGTTTCATATTATCATACTGTGGGGACAAAAGGACTGTGATAATTGTCTATGAAGCAAAATGTTATCTTCCAATTCAACTTAACCATGCAAAACACTTTTATTTGAGGAACTTAAATCCTGATAAATACTGACATCCTGGTGTCAGACTTTTGATTATGGAAACATTATAGTCTGTACTTTACAAGTTGGTATATTTCTTCTCTGAAAGGAGATTTATATTTTTTCAGACTTGAATTCATGTTTTTGGTTTTTTTTATATAATGGACAACTCTCCTAGGGCTAGTAAAACCTTACTCCACATATACCCTCTGTTATCCCATTTATTATGGCAATGATTATGATATGAAGACATATTTTGGTGCTAACACTGCTATATTATAGGCTCAATAGCCAAAGTGGCAGAATAGAATGGCCCTCTAAGGTGCAGTTTCTGAGAAAATATTGTTACACAATGTTCAACTAGGGAAAAACAGACTGTTTAAATGTGTTAGTTGAACACTGATGATAGTACTTTGGGGGATCGTTGGATAGGGTTTTTGAATTTGAGGTTTCTATGAATGTGACAAAAGCTTTTCCTGTCTTGTAGAAACAAAATCTTACATTAGGGTACAAGAGTTGAACAAAAGATGAACACTCAAATTTCCTCAACCAATCATCAGCATGATGTCCTTTCTCAGAACTTTGACTCCTTCCCCATAGACAGAATAAATGAAGGAGGTTATCAGCACCTACACTGATCAAGAAAGGGAAGTATGCACCTACCATTCTCAAGAAATGAGCAAGTACTGCAGCACGCAGTATTAAAGTATGTCTCTTGTTCTTTTGAGCACTGTTACAAAATCAGAGAATCAGAAACCTGTTCCTCCCCCTCATCTCTCAGTCAGTCTGCTTCTCTCCATCTCTCAATTCTGCTTTCTTCTGTTGGGAAGATTCTCCTAAGACATGGATAGGCAGCTCTGACTCTAGTCAAAATCTTCAACATGAAGTTTTATTTTCTTTTATTATGACACTCCAATAAAGGTAGGCAGACCAGAACTGGCCAAGAAGATCCATAATATTTTCAGCCAAGGATCCTTCTATCCTATTGAGCTTCTGTTGTTACTGTATAACTCTTATTTTAAACATTGGTTTGATCAAAATAAAAAATGTACAGCTGTCTTGGTGTTATGGGCAGGAAGAAGGGCAAAGGGGAAGGAGGATAAACAGGCTGCATCTCCCTACAAAATTGTTGCCTTCATAAATTAACTTGTACTTCCTCCCAAATGACTCTTACATTTAAATGTCAGACACATCTCATTGAAACAGGAAGAAGAATTGGCATAGCCTGAATGCCCAAAGATGATGCCATCCTTTCTTTTAAATAGGTTCCTGTAACTACAGAATTAAAACTCCAAATCCTGAGCAATTTATTGTTTCTTTAAGAAACCTTACAGGAAAATCTTGATAAGTTTTCCTACAAATTAAAATGAAAATCAATTTGGATTTAATATCATCCAGCTTTGATTGGACAATAAACATTGAGGAATAATTTAATGAATACCAAGTGCCTATATTTTAGAAGATAATGGTACCATAAAACAAAGCCACTAAACTGCAAATGGGCAGGATGCCTTCCTAATTTTTTCGGGGCTGAAAGGTTTATTAACCCAAGCACTACACAGAGCAGTGAGGCCATGTTGTTATTGGACATTCTGCCATTTAAGATTCATGTCACCAGACGGAAAATCTAAGGAAGCTATTCATTCTTGTAACAACATAGTTACTTGTATTCCCCCGCCTGGTGCAAACTTTACATGAGTCTAGCAAATTCTTTCTGTGGGCTTTTTTTTTTACTCAACAGGGACAAAGGAACCTATTAATTTGAAACAATAGTAGAATATAATAAAATATGATGAAATAGCTATTCTTTTGACATAAGCATCTGTTTAATGAAGAATTAAATACAGGCTCATTCCTTTAGTTCCAAGAATCCCTCCAGACCAAATTGCTATCTTCACCAATGTTTTTGAGATTCTTCTCTTCATTCTTTTCAGCTTATTTTGGTTGAGCATAAAAATCACCCATTTTTAATGATGCAGTGGTATGCTCACAAAAAAAGTGCCGTTCTAAAGGCAGGAAAACATGCTCCCTGGGGTTTCTGCACACATCACCCTTGCAAGGACAGGCTACGATACTAATATATTTTACATTGTTTTCTTTTATTGTTGTTTGTTGTTTGTTACTAGCCCAACATAAATTCCTCTTCCTGCTCTTCCTGACTCTACTGCTTTTTAGTTACAAGTTTCTGGACTCGGGTGAGAGCTCCGCAGTCTGAATGCCTGCCTGGCAAGTGCAAGGACTTGGGTTTGATCCCTGGTACTGCATGCAGTGTAGGCCCTGGCATCCCAGGTGCACTGTACAGGCCACCAAGACCAGGCATGGTGAGCACACCTGTAACCCAAACTCAGAGTTCCCGAACTCCAGGCCAAGGGTGGCAGCTGCCAATTGCACTCTTACTGAAACTGGAAACCTGAGCAGAGGACTTACTGAATGAGGCATGTTCAGGTACACTTGTCTAACAATGAAAGCCTATAAAACCCATCTGTTTCTGTGACCTAAGTTTTCAAAGCAACCACGGTCATATATAAAATGTAGATATTTATATTTTCACTTGGTTCTCCAAATTATGTCATATCCTTCCAACTAATTCATACTTTGCTAGGTTTAGAATTGCTGACTGGAACTGGCATAATAGAGAAGGAGAAAAAGTAGGGCCGGCCAAACAGCTCAGAGGATTGAATTCCCCACAAGCAGGCACAGGGGTCAGGGGTTTGATGCCCAGGGCCCACTGTTCCGGCACACCCCCTCGGGCACTCTGAGTGGGGGATTGAGACTGGGCGTGGTGGCACAGCACTTGGGAGACTGTAAACAGAAAAATCACTGCCAGCCCGATCTAGTAGTAAGACCCTGTAGACCCTTCCCTAGAAAGTAAATAAATAAATAAGAAAATGTAATAACAGTGCAAGCCTCTTTAACATCCGAAGGGCTGTGATTTTGAAAATCATGGAAAGATAATCCTTCTTGGTTTTGAAAAGAATACAGCTTGCTTCTGGAGTAAAACTGTTATACATCTCTGAAAGTTCACCTTAAAATTCAGAGCTCCCAGGTCCAGATCTTGCCACATGGTTATTTTCAATGAGTTAATCCTATAACTGCCTAATACATATAAGCAAATTTAAACTTTGAACTTGAGCTGTCACTTCTTATTTTTAAAAATCAGGTTTTTCACTTCGGAAGTGAAAAACTTCCTAACTGACCTAAGAACTCCAATAAGAAATAAAAGATGCAGAAAAGAAAAAAAGAGGGGGCCAAGGAGATAGTTCAGTAGAATAAGCACTTGCCTGACAAGCGAAAGTGCCTGAGTTCCTCCCCACCCC